>VXBX01005022.1:129928-158011 GCA_013400415.1 Scytalopus superciliaris
CCCACCCTCCCAGCCCCCAATCCCTTCCCAATATCCCCCCCAGCCCTGCCCTCTGGCACTGGGAAGCCATTCCCTGTGTGCTGTCCCTCCAGGCCTTGCCCCCAGTCCCTCCCCAGCTCTCCTGGAGCCCCTTTAGTGTCACTCAGTGTCATTTAGGGACACCTTCCATAGACCCAGGGTGCTCCAAGCCTTGTCCAACCTGGCCTTGGACTCTCCCAGGGATCCAGGGGCAGCCACAGTCCAGACCAGCTCTGTCTTTCCTACACGTGGCAGAGGCACCAAACTCTTGTTGCTGCCCTGCCCGAATCCCCTCTAACTCCTCCCTTCATTTCCTGATCATTTCTGCCCCCATTCAGCAGAGAATTCCCATCGGTGCCACTGTGATTCCAGGCAGGACACTGAGCCTTAGCAGGACATGTAAAGTTTTGCAGCCCCACAAATCCAATCCGTGAGATCCCAGTGGAAAATCCCCATGCCAAGGGAATGAGAGCAGCACTCCTGACAGATGGCAGCCCCAAGAGCTTGGATAATTCTCACACCAGGCTCCAACAACCAGCCGCATCTTGGCTTCTTCCCATCTCATTCCAAACGACCTTCCCGGTGGACAAAACAAGGAGCAGCAGGAGAATTGCCTGACCCCGGCACCAGGGGAAAATTCCCCCAGCATTTCCCATCAGTCCCAGCACTGAAGTGGACACAGAAATGCTCCAGAATAAACTCCTTCAGAGAAATAAAGCTAAAAAGGGAAACACAGGATGAGGAAGGAGCACAGGAAGGACAGGGAGCTGCTGGAGGGAGTGCAGAGGGGACCACCAGGATTATCAGAGGGATGGAGGAAAGGCTGGGAGAGCTGGGATTGCTCAGCCTGGAGAAGGGAAGGCTCTGGGGTGATCTAATTGTGGGCTTCCAGGACCTGAAGGAGACAACAGGAGAGATGGAGAGACACTATTTCCAAGGGCCTGGAGGGACAGCACACAGGGAGTGGCTTCCTAGTGCCAGAGGGCAGGGCTGGGGGGGATATTGGGAAGGGATTGGGGGCTGGGAGGGTGGGCAGGGGCTGGAATGCATTTCCCAGAGAAGCTGTGGCTGCCCCTGGATCCCTGGGAGTGTCCAAGGGCAGGTTGGACGAGGCTTGGAGCACCCTGGGCTATGGAAGGTGTCCCTGCCCACGGCAGGGGTGGCACTGGGTGATGTTTAAGGTCCTCAGGGCATCTCCATCTCTTCCTGACACTGAACTAGGCATTGACACTCCTCCCATTCCACCATCCTCATCAGATCCCACCCAGCCTTCTCAAGTCTTGGTTGATATTAGGCTTAAACAGCATTGCAGGAAGTTTGTTTCCAGGGCTATAACAAGGTATATTCCTCTCCTCCCAAAGGTCCGGATGTACCTCAGGGACTCCGGGGATCCTGGAACAGCCATTCAACTGCAATCAAATGGGAGCTCCCCCGGGCTGCGACCAACAGTTAACAATAAACATGGAAAAGGCAGGGATGGTTCCCAGACTAAGCCTAAATGTGTCACAGAATCACAGTCACAGGATCCCTGAGGCTGGCAAAGCCCCCCCAGCCCAGGGAGCCCACCCTGTGCCCGATGNTCAGGAGGGGGCCAAATATGATATTTAACATTCTTAACCTTTGCAAAGTGTATTTGCTTTTAAAAGAAATAAAAGAGGGGAATGAATTCCACGCTCTCTTTATCCGAAGCCACACAGGATCCACCTGGACAGCACCCAAGGCTGCAAACAGAGAGACCTATTTCTTTGTAACACAAACCAAACTGGGTTACAGGAGAGCAGAAGGGTTTGATCAGAGGGATGAAAAAAAGTTAATTGCAGGAAAATACGTAAAGAATGAGGCAAAGAATGGCGAGGCAATGTGGATTTGAGTGGATACAGAGCAGGGATGGCGAGTGGGATTTCAGGAAAGCCACCAAAACTTCCACGGAGCATCTGAGAACACTTGAGCTGAAGGATAACGTATTTATAAACCAGGCAAATGAGATCCTTCTCCACATCAGGCATAATTAGCTGTCTTACAAAACCACTGCCATGGAGAGCCAAGCAGGGATCAGAGAGAGGTCAGGAATTTATACAGGAAATATGGGGAGAAACGTTGGCCCAGGTTGGGCAGAGAAGCTGTGGCTGCCCCTGGATCCCTGCGAGGGTCCCAGGCCAGGCTGGATGGGGCTTGGAGCACCCTGGGCTAGTGGAGGTGTCCCTGTCCATGGTAGGGGATGAGATGACCTTGAAATGTCCCTTCACTCAAACTACTACAGAATCCCAGAATCCCTGAGGCTGGCAAAGCCCCCCCAGCCCAGGGAGCCCACCCTGTGCCCGATGCCCACCTTGTCCCCCAGCCCAGAGCACTCAGTGCCACGGCCAGCCCTGCCTTGGGCACCTCCAGGGCTGGGCACTCCAACCCTCCCTGGGCAGCCCCTTCCAAGGCCTCACCCCCCTTGCCAGGAGGGAATTCCACCTGAGCCATCCCAAGGACCAATTATTCTGCTTATCCTTTCCAGGAGCCCCCAGCATTAATTAACCACAGACTAATTACCACACTTGCTTGGATCTAAGAGAGAGACTCCCCAAGCCCACGCTGAGGAAGATTGACCTGCATGTCCCCCCAGGCTGGCAGGGAACAGGCCCATTCCCAGCACTGGGCTCCATGTTGTTGTTTGTATTATTCCCCAAAGCCCCCCCCCATTTCTCCCCAACAAGTTTTCTCACGTCCCTGAGATATTTTAGTTGTATTCAGTTGATTCTCCTTTGTCTCCCATGAGCAATTTGTCTGCTTTTCCTCTCCCATGACTCATTTTTCAAAGTTTGCAACAACAACAAGAGGAAATAATTTATCCATGTCTCAAGGAGCTCTCAATATTCCCAAGAAACCCTTTTGCTCCCAAACACTGAGCAGGGGCAGCAAAGCCCCTGGGCTGCCACAGCACCCACCCCCCTTGGGCACCCAGAGAGGACACCCCGAGCTTGGGTTCCAAGGGAGGGACCACTAAAGCCACTCCAGGAACGTCTCCAAGCCTTCCCTGCTCACAGCAGAGCACCCCTGGGAAGGCAGAACACCACGGGAGATGCACGGGAATGGATCTCCTGGATGGGGACAGGCCCTTCCCATGTCCTGCTGCCTCATTTCCTTGGACACAAAACCCTCAGCAAACTCTCCGTATGTCGAGGTCTCTGCCGGGTTTTGAACCCCTCTCGTTCCCAGGACATTAAACTGCCCCCAAAGCAGGAGCAGCAGAGGCTCCTCCCGGAGACCCCCAGCCCCGGGGAAGGGCCGGAGCCGGGATGGGGCAGCTCCAGCAGCGAATCCCTGGATCCCTGAGGGGCGGAGTGACCCGACCCCGGCACGGGGGACTTGGGAGCCATTCCCTGTGTGTGGGCAAGGGGGCTCCCGGTTCCCCAGGCAGGAGCTGCTCCCAGTGCCTTGGATGGCTCCGGGAACATCAACCCAGCCAGCAACGCTCGTTCCTGGGGTCGGGAGAGATGGGAAACCTGGGATTGAGAAGTCCCTGCCACACATTTCCTCGGCTCCCTGTGTGTTCCAGACCAGCCTGTTCCAGGTGAGAGCCATCCCACCATCCCAGGCAGGGCTTCCAGGGAAGAACAGGCTCCAACTCCTGCAAACTTGGGAATATGAAACAACTAAAGGTGACTATGGACTGTATTTTAAACACAGCAGTGACACCCATATATAACAAATGTATTTACTGAAGCTTGTCCTGGCCTGTTTGGCTTTTCCTCTCGCTCTGGATCAGCCCAGGAAAGCTGATGAATGTTTTTATTACAACCCGAGATTGTAACTAATGATACTTTAGCACTATTATAAAATGCACCTGAGTTGGAGACTTCTCCTGTATTAACTACTGAATAAATGACTGATTATACATTTATTTTTAGGTGTCTATTTTGAGAGTACATATACAAGCTCACACAGGTGAGATTTTATATCTATATTCATTAAATTTATTATTTCATTTATTAGTGTATATTATCTTAAACTGCATATATCATTATTATATTTCTTATTTACGATCATATTCTATTTATTATTTATTATATTTATATTGTATTTATAAGAATTTTTTTAAAATAGATGCTTATGTGTTTACTTTTTACTTCCTGAATTCTGGAAGGTTCCAGAGCAGCCTCCCCACTGGAATTAGGGGAGGAAAAGCAGCAGTGGGTTTCAAGGTGGAGAGTGATGAGTCTGGGGGGGTTGTGAAGCCGTGCAAGGACTCAGCTCACTGACCACACAGCTCCCTGTTCCACTGCTTTTCCAGCACTGGGAACGGGAATGCTGCTGGAAAGCTCTCCTGGAGAGGAGCAGCTGTTCTGGATCACCAGGGGCACACAGTTAAATTAACTTTAAAGCTTTGGCTTAACCTTCCCAGCTGTGAAAGGCTTCCCAACCTTCCCGCAGGGATCCTGCTCCTCCAGCCCCACTCCTGGCTGGATAAGGAAATTCCAGAGGAGAGCAGCTGGCTGCTCATCAAACACAAACTGCAAATCCTCCCCCAACAAAGGCTCCATCCTCTGGGCGAGAACTTTATTCACAAGGAAATAATCCCGGGGTGGGAACAACCCCCAGCACAGCCACAGTCACAGCTCCACAGAGGCAGCACCAGGGCCCTCAGAAATCCCAGCTCCCAGTTACTGCAGCTCAGGGGCTGCACTGGGAACGTCAGCCGGGAGAGGAGACCTTGTCGGACACCCGTGGTAACTCCAGAACAACTCCTGCTGGTCCCGAGGCTCCAGCCCCAGCACGTTCCCAATGTCCCCCTGGTCTCCAGGCTGGAGATTCAGTCCTCGCTGTGCCTACAAACCACTTCTCCCCGTGACCTTGTGATTTCAGTGCTGGTGACTGTTGGTGCTCCCTTTGCTTGGGGCGCTCACATCTCATTTCATTTCTCATTATCAGGCACAACCAGATCAAGGGCAGGCTCTCCTCTGCTGGAATCCTTGGGCTGTCTGACAGACGGAGCAGCGCTATTGATTATTGCCTTTTGTCATCCCCCAGCTGCAGGACAGTCACAGCCAACACAGACACCCTTCACTGGCACGTGCTCTTCGAACCAAACCAGCTGCTCCTGAAAAGCCCTGAGCAAACCCAGCACAGGGTGAGGAACAGGGAACAGCAGCTCCGAGCAGGACCAAGAGTTGCATGAAAAGCTCCTGAAAAAGCTCCATGGAAACCCACACAGAGCGTCTCCTGCTCCTCCAAATCCCATAGCAGACCCCTGATTAACACCAGCCTTCAGGAGAACCTTCACAGGAGGCTGTTTGCTTCCAAGAAGGAACAGCAGCACCACAAGGGACCGATGAAATGCTCCTGCACAAAAAGCTCCTGAAAAGCCCTAGGAAACTGATCACAGAGTGTCTCCTGCTCCTCCAAATCCAGTGTCAAACCCCTGTTTAACACCAGTGCTCAGGAGAACCTCCACAGGAGCTCATCAGCTCCCAGCAAGGAACAGGAGCTCCACGTGGACCTGAGGGGAATGTTCAAGGACCCTCAGCTTCCACCATCCAGCAGCAGCTGCCAACAGAGCCATACACAGACACACACACAGAGGTGCTCATGCTGCTCCACCTCAAACTGCTCTCCATCATCTCTGCAATTCCCAGGATGAAAACTGCCCCAAGTTCTGCCCTTCTCCTCCCTGACAGTGCCTGTTTGCAGCCCCAGCCCTCTGAAATCACACATTCCACGGCATCAAAGGCAGGGCTGTCAAGTCTGCTCACCAGCACATCTCGGGATGAGACACCAGCCCTATCCCAGCCATCTCCTGGCCCCTGCTCCTCCCGGGGGTTCCTTTCCCACAGCTCCTCACTCAGGCTCACACCTCTGGGCAGGTTTGTCCCCCTGAGAGCTCCCACGCTGGGACATCCCCCAGACACAGCCCGTGTCATCCAGCACTGCCCTGGCAACGCTCCCCAGAGCATCTCCCACCCCTGCCCACACTGCTCGTACCCACCACAATTCAACACTTCCTCCAGCTGCCACCTTATCCCTCCGGGACCCTCCAGCCCCAGCAGCCCAACACTTCCATTCCTGGCCAGCTCAGCCATCCCCCACAGCCCTTCAGCACCCTGATGTCGCCCAGGGTGACAAACCACACTCATGGCTGGGGTGACAAACTATGGTCAAGGTGACAAACCACGGTCAGTGGGACAAACCACACACATGGCTGGGGTGACAAACCATGGTCAGGGTGACAAACCACACACATGGCTGGGGTGACAAACCACAGCCAGGGTGACAAACCACACTCATGGCTGGGGTGGCAAATCACAGCCAGGGTGACAGACCACGGTCAGGGTGACAAACCACAGCCAGGGTGACAAACCACAGCCACGATCAGGATGACAAACCACAACCATGGCCAGGCTTCCCAGCCTCTCCCAACACCCCTCCCAGTGGACACCCCAGCATGGCCTCAGCTCAGAGCACAAACCCAGCACCGGCTCAGCCCGGCCCTTCCCTCCCAGCAGCTTCTCTTTCCCGGCTGGGAGAAGCTCTCCCAGACCCCCCCTTTCCGAAGGCATCGCGGGCACCCCGACCATGACAAAGCAGGGCTGTGGCAGCTCCTCTCAGGCTGCCAGCTCTGCCCACCCAGCCCTCGACTCCGAGGGAACCCTGGCCAGGGGTGACAACATTCCCAGCCCCAACAACATCAATCAACGTCTCCAGCACAGCAAACACCCGAGCACTGCCCGGAGAGGTCCAGGAGCACTGAGGGGATGCTCTTTTAAACTCTTATTAAGCCTCTGGGGCCACAGGGTAAGGAGCCAGCGGGAAGCCACTCCAGCTCCAAGGGGCCACTGCACATCCCACTGCACATTCCTCCCCACAGTGCTTCCCACAGCTCGCTTTCTCACTGGAGATCACATGAAGACACGCAAACAATTTGGGATGAATAAGTGAATTCAGGATTCCGTGGCAGTTACTCCAGGACCACCTACTCGATGTGAACACATGAGGAGATACAGAAGAATGTGACAGGGAACAGCGGGAAAATGCACCGGGAGAAGCACTTCTAATCCAAGAGTCCATCCACGGATTTCTTCCAGCCTCCCAGAATCAAACACCTGCAGCTCCACACATCAAACAGCCGGAACTCCAACCACCACTGCAGAAATCCTCACCAGCCACAGGCCCTTCACATCCACCAGGGGGAAAGCCACATCCATGGGGCCAGCAGCGGGGCTGCCTGGGCTGCCAGCTCCGAGGGGAAGGTGTGGGCACCCCCAGCACGGGGCTAGGAGGGCTCCGAAGCAGCGATTCCAAGCAGGGAATTCCATACGAGCCCCGTGTCCCCTGCCAGGCTCAGATCCGAGGTACAGCCAATGCAGCTCAGCTCAGCTCAGCTCAGCTCAGCCCAGCCCCGCAGCCGCTCCAGGCCGCATTGTATGAGGCATCCGCCGAGGCAGCGGAGGCAGGAGTGTGGAAAAAAGATCCTTAAACTTTCCGTGAAAAAGCTGTGGAATGGGAAGGCTTGCCGGGGAGCCTTTCCTGAGCCCTGCCTGCTGCAAGCTGACTGCCAGCCCAGCACGGCTCGCACCCAGTGTGCCCAACACAGCAGGCTCTGCTGTTATTCCTCTCAGCCTCCGGCGCTGCCGCCGCTCAGCTCTGGAAGCTCTGCTTGGGAAGCGCTCCCGTGCCCACCATCCAGCCCCTCGCCCGCGAGCTGGGCTGGCACGGGGGGCCCTGCGGTGGCCCAGGGCAGGGCAGCAGACACTGCCAGCCCCAGGACTGGGGGGAGAGGGCTGGGAGAGGCACGGGCTGCTCCAGGGGTCCCGGCAGAGCATGGCACCCACTGCCCTGTGTCACAGGTGGCACCGACTCCCCGAGCCCCGGCGCCACTCTGGCACCCCACGGCCACACCGCTGGGCATGGACCAGCCCCAGGGCCCACCTGAAGCGCCCGGGGCTGCAGCTCAGCAGGGAACTGCAGCCCCACAGCTGGGATGGGCACCCCACAAAGCTGTGGCCCTACAACCAGGCTGGGGACCTCCATAAGCACAGCCAGTGCTGCAGCAAATGGGGGATCCCCAGACCAGCACAGGACCCACATCCGGTGCCCACCACAGTGCCGTGAGACCCTGGGCTGGGGACCCCACAGGCTCTGCAGCCCCACAGCCAGGCTGGGGACCCCACAGGCTCTGCAGCCCCACAGTCAGTCTGGGGACCCCAAGGCTCTGCAGCCCCACAATCAGTCTGCAGACTGGAAGGCTCTGCAGCCCCACAGCCAAGCTGGGAATCCCCATCCCCACGGGCAGCACAGCCAGCTCAGCCTGCAGCTCGTGCCGGGGGACTCTGTGCTGGGGAGCCCCATCCCCGGGTCCAGCACAGCCGCTGCTGCAGCCTGTGCGGGACCCCCGGCACAGGGTGGGACCCCCGGGACACTGCGGGACCCCTGGCACAGGGTGGGACCCCCGGCTCACTGAGGGATCCCCTGCACACCGCAGACCGCCTGTACAGTGCGGGACCCCCAGCACAGGGTGGGAACCCCCGCACACCGCAGACCCCCGGCACGGGGTGAGAATCCCTGCACAGTGCGGGATGCCG
The DNA here is from genome assembly GCA_013400415.1 of Scytalopus superciliaris. Taxonomy (NCBI): domain Eukaryota; kingdom Metazoa; phylum Chordata; class Aves; order Passeriformes; family Rhinocryptidae; genus Scytalopus; species Scytalopus superciliaris. The sequence goes on from VXBX01005022.1 coordinate 138,511, forward strand.
GACTCACTGAGGGATCCCCCGCACGCCGCAGACCCCCGGCACAGTGCGGGACCCCCGGCTCAGTGCGGGACTGCCGGGACGGTGTGGGATCCCCAGCACAGGGTTGGATCCCCAGCACAGGGTGGGACCTCCGGCAGAGTACGGTTCCCCCGGCTCACTGAGGGATCCCCCGCACACCGCAGACCCCTGGCACAGTGCGGGATCCCCGGCACAGTGCGGGACCCCCGGCACAGTGCGGGACCCCCGGCACAGTGCGGGATCCCCGGCACAGTGCGGGACCCCCGGCACAGTGCGGGATCCCCGGCACAGTGCGGGACCCCCGGCACAGTGCGGGATCCCCGGCACAGTGCGGGATCCCCGGCACAGTGCGGGACCCCCGGCACAGTGCGGGATCCCCGGCACAGTGCGGGACCCCCGGCACAGTGCGGGATCCCCGGCACAGTGCGGGACCCCCGGCACAGTGCGGGATCCCCGGCACAGTGCGGGACCCCCGGCACAGTGCGGGATCCCCGGCACAGTGCGGGACCCCCGGCACAGTGCGGGATCCCCGGCACAGTGCGGGACCCCCGGCACAGTGCGGGATCCCCGGCACAGTGCGGGACCCCCGGCACAGTGCGGGATCCCCGGCACAGTGCGGGACCCCCGGCACAGTGCGGGATCCCCGGCACAGTGCGGGACCCCCGGCACAGTGCGGGATCCCCGGCACAGTGCGGGACCCCCGGCACAGTGCGGGATCCCCGGCACAGTGCGGGACCCCCGGCACAGTGCGGGATCCCCGGCACAGTGCGGGACCCCCGGCACAGTGCGGGATCCCCGGCACAGTGCGGGACCCCCGGCACAGTGCGGGATCCCCGGCACAGTGCGGGACCCCCGGCACAGTGCGGGATCCCCGGCACAGTGCGGGATCCCCGGCACAGTGCGGGACCCCCGGCACAGTGCGGGATCCCCGGCACAGTGCGGGACCCCCGGCACAGTGCGGGATCCCCGGCACAGTGCGGGACCCCCGGCACAGTGCGGGATCCCCGGCACAGTGCGGGACCCCCGGCACAGTGCGGGATCCCCGGCACAGTGCGGGACCCCCGGCACAGTGCGGGATCCCCGGCACAGTGCGGGACCCCCGGCACAGTGCGGGATCCCCGGCACAGTGCGGGACCCCCGGCACAGTGCGGGATCCCCGGCACAGTGCGGGACCCCCGGCACAGTGCGGGATCCCCGGCACAGTGCGGGACCCCCGGCACAGTGCGGGATCCCCGGCACAGTGCGGGACCCCCGGCACAGTGCGGGATCCCCGGCACAGTGCGGGACCCCCGGCACAGTGCGGGATCCCCGGCACAGTGCGGGACCCCCGGCACAGTGCGGGATCCCCGGCACAGTGCGGGACCCCCGGCACAGTGCGGGATCCCCGGCACAGTGCGGGACCCCCGGCACAGTGCGGGATCCCCGGCACAGTGCGGGACCCCCGGCACAGTGCGGGATCCCCGGCACAGTGCGGGACCCCCGGCACAGTGCGGGATCCCCGGCACAGTGCGGGACCCCCGGCACAGTGCGGGATCCCCGGCACAGTGCGGGACCCCCGGCACAGTGCGGGATCCCCGGCACAGTGCGGGACCCCCGGCACAGTGCGGGATCCCCGGCACAGTGCGGGACCCCCGGCACAGTGCGGGATCCCCGGCACAGTGCGGGACCCCCGGCACAGTGCGGGATCCCCGGCACAGTGCGGGACCCCCGGCACAGTGCGGGATCCCCGGCACAGTGCGGGACCCCCGGCACAGTGCGGGATCCCCGGCACAGTGCGGGACCCCCGGCACAGTGCGGGATCCCCGGCACAGTGCGGGACCCCCGGCACAGTGCGGGATCCCCGGCACAGTGCGGGACCCCCGGCACAGTGCGGGANCCCGCAGACCGTCCGCGGTTCAGGCTGTGGGGACAGGCACGAGGAGTTGTTCCCGACACACCCTCCCGAAATGACCGACAGCCCAAGGGGTACCGGCTCCTCGGAGAGCGGGATGGGAGTGGGAGAGGGGGGGTGTCCCTGGGAATGGGGCCGAGCACACACCCCCCACACACACCGCGACACCACCGGAGAGCCGGGACGGGCGACCCGACGCCAAAACCCCACCGGAGTAGCATGACTTGCCCCTCGGCACCCCAAACCCTCTCCTCAAACTTCCCATCCCCAGGCACAGGCTCAGCAGACGGGGCTGGCACCGGCACTGGCACGGCGGCTCCCCGCCCGCCTCAGTCTCGGCGCTGCGCTCCTGTCCTCGAGGGAAAAAGCACTTAATCAGGAATAAATAGCTCCCCTTTGCTTACAATGCTTCTAAATGTCACTCCGGCAGCATTTTGAGTCAATGCAGAGATATGAAAGACCAGCTCAGCTCTCCAAAAGGCCCCTTTATGTTTTCAGCAACAGTCACGAGCGGCGTGCGGGGCCGCAGGAATTGCGGGCGGCTCCGGGAATGTTCGCTCGGTGCGGCCCCGCCGGGATCCTCATCCCACCGCCGCTCCCCCGGCCCCGGGCCCCGCTGCCACTCGTGCCACCGCCCACTCTGTGCCCCCCTGCCGCTCCTGCCAGCCCGCACTCTCACCCCACTGCGGCTCCCACTCACACCAGCCTGCACTCCCACCCCACTGCTGCTCGTGCCAACCTGCACTCTGTGCCCCGCTGCCATTCATGCCAGCTCTGTGCTCCTCTGCCATTCACAGTGACCCACACCCTCACCCCACTGCTGCTCACACCGACCCACACCCTCACCCCGCTGCCCTTCATGCCAACCCATGCCCAGTGACCCACTGCTGCTCACACCGACCCACACTCTTGCCCTGCTGCCACTCATGCCAGCCTGCACTCTGTGCCCCGCTCATGCCAACCCTGTGCCCCTCTGCCACCCACGCTGACCCACACCCTGCACCCCACTGTCACTCACACCAATGTGCACTCTGTGCCCCCCTGCTGCTCATGCCAACATGCACTCTGTACCCCACTGCTGCCCACACCAACCCACACCCTGCCCCACTGCTGCTCATGCCAACTTTATACCCCTGTCATACCAAACCGAGCCTTGTGCCACCCTGCCACTCACACCGACCCTGTGCCCCACTGCTACCATGTGCCACCCTGCTGCCACTTACACCGACCCTGCACCCCACTGCCACTCACACCAATGTGCACTCTGTGCCCCCCTGCTGCCACTTACACCGACCCTGCACCCCACTGCCACTCACACCAATGTGCACTCTGTGCCCCCCTGCTGCTCATGCCAACTTTATACCCCTGTCATACCAAACCGAGCCTTGTGCCACCCTGCCACTCACACCGACCCTGTGCCCCACTGCCACCATGTGCCACCCTGCTGCCACTTACACCGACCCTGCACCCCACTGTTTCTCATGTCAACCCATGCCAGTGCCCCATTTCTGCCCCTGTACCCCGCTGTCACTGATGCTGACCCACACCCTGCACCCCACTGCCACCCACACCCTCACCCTGCCACCACTCACACGGACCCTGTGCCCACTGCTGCTCACACCAGCCAGGGGTCATCCAGCCAGGGGTCACTCAGCCAGGGCCTGGCACTCACGCTCTGGGCACGGATCCGCACGTGGGCAGCTGGCACAGGGTGGGATCACCGCAGTGCCAGGGCCCTGAGCCCCTCCAGCCCCACTCAGAGCCGTGGGGGCCCACCCAGCCCCATGGGCACAATCCCTCTCCAGCCATTCCCTTTCCCCAAGCCCCTGCCCCCACACCTGCCCTGCCCTTGCCGTGGCACCAACGCTGTTCCCAAATCACTGGGGTGCCACCGAGGAGCCCAGAGCTCCCTGGCTGGTCCCACACCTTGGCACCCTCCAGCAGGACTGGCACTGGTGCCTGGGCATCTTCCCAGCCACAGCCTGGCAGCATTTCTCACCTGAGTCTGGGAAATGCTGCTGCTGGACCAAGTGCCAGTCCTTGCACAAGTGACCCAAAGACCTAAGGAAGAGCCCCAAAGCTCCAAGGAAGAGCCTCAAAGCTCCAAGGAACAGCCCCAAACATCCATGGAAGAGCCCCAAAGCTCCAAGGAACAGCCCCAAACATCCATGGAACAGCCTCAAAGCTCCAAGGAACAGCCCCAGAGACCCAAGGAAGAGCCCCAAAGCTCCAAGGAACAGCCCCAACCTCCATGGCTTCCCTTCGGAGCTGCACTGGGACAGCCTCAGTCCCACCCCCCCAAACCAACTGCCACACTGACCCTGCAGCACCAGCAGTTTTTAATCACTAAGGAGTTATTAATCCAAAATACCTCCAAAGCCGACATCTATCCGAGGGGCATTTACGAGGCTTCCAATAATTGCAAAGGATGCCACCATTTTTGTTTGGGCTCCTTTGGCAGGCTCGATTTCAATTAAAGGATGTTAATTAGCTAAACCATATTTCATGTTAATGTCTGTTTGATAGAGACCTGTGTCAGCCGTGCAGCTGCTCCAGGTCTGGGCTTTGCTCTGGGAACGACTGGAAAACAGAATCCCAGAATCACTGAGGTTGGAAAAGACCTCCAAGGTCATCAAGTCCAACCAGACCGATCCCCACCAGGGCACCCTGAGTGTCACATCCAGTCATTCCTGGGGATGGGGACTCCACCACCTCCCCGTGCAGCCCCTTCCAACGCTTGACAACCCTTTCCATGAAGGAAAAAAAATCATCCATGAAGAAAAGACCCATGAGGAAAGCTGCCTGGAGTGGGTTGGATGTTCTCCATCAGGCGGGAGCGGAGCATCCCTTGGCGTGTTTCCACCTGGAATGACAACGTGTTTCTTCCCCCACTTTATCGCCCCGCACCAGGAGGCACCTTGAGGCTCCAGCCCCTGGATCCGGTGGAGCTGCAGCTCATCCCAGCCGGATGCAGGCCCGATTCCTGAGCAGCAGCCAGGGTGTTTGATGAATAAAACAAACAGTGCCGTGGCAGTGTTGGTTAAGCAGCTCTGGAGCCTCTGAGCGTCCCCGGGGTCTCACCGGGATTCCTCTGCGCTCAGCGCCCGTGTCCACCGGCTGCTCCGCTGAGGGCACAGGGACACACATCCCAAAGGGATGCAGCCCAGAGGGAAGGTTGTGGATGTCAAAGAGCAGCAGTCCCGTCCCTGCACAGCTGAGCACGGGGCTCTCCTCCCCATGGAAGCCGTGGACTGGAATTCATCCATCCCACCCCACCTTCCACAGCAATGGCCAGAGAACAACGCGGGGTCCAGTAGGTGCAGTTCAGCCTCACGGTTTGGGAGAGTCTCTGGCACACCGAGGCCTCCCCCACACCCCCCACTGCCTCTGCTGCCAACCCCCTGCTCTGGCAGCCCGTGAGCTCAGAGCTGGTGTCTCAGGGGGCTCCACCCGGAGCAGCAGCACACGGTGTCCCTCACGGGGCACTCCTGGGCTGTCACACTGCTCTGCCTGTGCAGCTCTCTGAGAGGGGTTGGTATGTGACTCCACAGCTCAATTTCCTTCAGCCACTTCAGCCCCTGGAAGCACCAGCCTTGACAGTGCATGGACCTGGTGGTGCTTCCATCGGGAACAGCGTCAGGTCCCAGGATGGAAGAGCTTCCTTACGAGAGTGGATACTTGGAATAAACCCCTCCATAACCCACTTGGAATCAATCCCTTCCCAACCCACTTGGAACCCATCCCTTCCCAAGCCACAGGCATTCCTGTGGGAGCACAGACTTCCCTTCGCAGGCAGGTTCAAATCACCACAAGTGAATTAACAGATCATAATAGTCCCCACAATTACTTCAAGCACATCAAACAGTCCCAAATACCCAGGACAGTTGCGTTAATTTTTATGTGCTCTCGTGGGGCTGATGAGAAGAGAATCACTTCTTGTCGGGTGAGTTCTGGGTAAAGGATTCTGGGTTTAGGTTTAAACAGCCGTCCCCTGGGAAAGGGGCTGGAGAACAAATCCTGTCAGGAGCGGCTGAGGGAGCTGGGGGGGCTGAGCCTGGAGAAAAGGAGGCTCAGGGGGGACCTTGTGGCTCTGCAAGGCCCTGCCAGGAGGGGGGAGCCGGGGGGGGTCGGGCTCTGCTCCCAGGGAACAGGGACAGGAGGGGAGGGAACGGGCTCAGGCTGGGCCAGGGCAGGGGCAGGGGGGACAGGAGGGGGAAAATCCTAAACCCACACATACAGCTCTGTATCCATGGGGCACCTGGAGAGGATTTCTCTGTAGGAACTTTCCTGGAGACATGTGTCCCCAAAGCTTGGTGGGCAGAAACACACAAGGCCAATCCCCTCCGAGGGCTGCACTTCGGTGTTGAGGCAGGAGAGACTTCGCTGTCACCCCCAGAGGGGTTTGAAGTCCACCAGCTCCTCGTAACTTGGCACCCTTGGAATTTGACTGACAACCAAGATCTGCTGCCTGGTTGTGGCGCTTACTACGTGTCCTGTGGCAGAAATGCTTTTCCTGCTCTGGAGTTTCAGATTGTTACTACAAGCGTGGCTGACAGATCCAGAAATAGCCGGGGTTTGATGGGAACGCTTTCAGCGCCGGCAGGGAAAAGGCAGCTCCGGCGCCTCTCAAACCTTCCCAGATTCACAGACTCCAACAGAAGGGCTCAGTCTGGCAGGGATCTCCAGAGGCCATCCCGTCCAGCTGCCACGTCCAGTTGGCTTCTGACCACCTCCAAGGATGGGGATTCCGCAGCTCTCTGGGCAGCCTGTGCTCAGGCTCTGCTTATCTCACAGTGAGAAGGTGTTTCCTGGTGTGCAGAAGGAACCTCCTGGGTGCCAGGATGTGCCCGCGGCCTCTGCTCCTGCCACCAGGCTCCTGCCACCCTCTCTGAGATGTCTGTGATGGATGAGATCCCCCAGAGCCTTCTCCAGGCTGAACAGTCCCAGCCCTCAGCCTTTCCTCATGGCAGAGATGCTCCAGTCCCTTCATCATCTTCATGGTCCTTCACTGGACTCTCTCCAGGAGCTCCATGTCTCTCTAATCCCAGGGAGCCCAGCACTGGTCCCAGCACTCCAGTGCTGAGCAGAGGGGCAGGATTATCCCCCTGGAGCAACCCAGGACACCTCTACAGCAAGGACTGGCTCATGTTCATGAGCGTCAACTCCGACCCCCAGGGCCTTCTCTGCAGAGCTGTTGCCCAGCTGGGTGCTCCCAGCATGTTATCGGGGTCAACAAGAATTCCCTTGACTGTCAGTCAACTATTTTGGGAGCAATCCTGAATTCAGGAATGGGAGAAGCCCTGTGAGACACCCAGGGAATCACCTGGGGCAGATGGAGCAATCCAAAGAGACAAGGTCTGGCCAAAATTGAGGGGGTAGTTCCTGACACAGAGGGGTTTATGCCTCACATTGGGGATCCCTCCAGGCAGAGCAGGACCCCACCCTGTCCCCCCATGTCCCCAAGCTGGGGAGGGAGGCAGATCTGGGTGTCAGGGCTCTGGCACAGAAGGGTTTTCCCCCTCTGTGTTCCGAGAGCTTGGCTTGCCGAGCCGAGAACCTTCTGGTCTCTGCTCATCTGCACATGGCAGCAGGAGAGCAGCACTGTCACCTGCCAGCCTGGTCACCTCCAGCCCTGTCACCTGCCAGTCCTGTCACCTGCCAGTCCTGTCACCTCCAGTCCTGTCACCTGTCAGCAAGGGCCAATTAGAGCCACAGTCCCACGCTCGGGAGGCAGGGCAGGACCAGCCTCTCCCTTCCTGCTCCCCCTCAGGCTCCAGCCTGGAGCCAATTAGTGCCAGGCTGAGCAAGGATGTAAAGCAGATCAGGGATCAGGGAATTCAAAGGGAGCTTGGGGGGCACAGCAGGAGAGCTCAGTATCCCACAGCATCCCACAGCANTCCTGTCCCCTGCCCGCCTGGTCACCTCCAGCCCTGTCACCTCCAGTCCTGCCACCTGTCAGCAAGGGCCAATTAGAGCCACAGTCCCACGCTCGGGAGGCAGGGCAGGACCAGCCTCTCCCTTCCTGCTCCCCCTCAGGCTCCAGCCTGGAGCCAATTAGTGCCAGGCTGAGCAAGGATGTAAAGCAGATCAGGGATCAGGGAATTCAAAGGGAGCTTGGGGGGCACAGCAGGAGAGCTCAGTATCCCACAGCATCCCACAGCATCCCACAGTATTCCACAGCATCCCACAGCATCCCATACCATCCCACAGTGTCCCATAGCATCCCACAGCATCCCACAGTATCCCACAGTATCCCACAGCGTCCCACAGTATTCCACAGCATCCCACAGCATCCCATACCATCCCACAGAGTCCCATAGCATCCCACAGCATCCCACAGTATCCCACAGTATTCCACAGTATCCCATAGCATCCCATACCATCCCAGAGCATCCCACAGCATCCCATACCATCCCACAGTGTCCCACAGCATCCCACAGTATTCCACAGCATGCCACAGCATTCCACAGCATGCCACAGCATCCCAGAGTACCCCACAGCACCCCACAGTATCCCACAGCACCCCACAGCATCCCACAGCATTCCACAGTATTCCACAGTGTCCCACAGTGTCCCACAGTAACCCACAGCATCCCACAGCCAGTGACCCAAAGTGAGAAGCCCCAGGGGAGGAGCAAGAGGCCACTGAGGTGTGGAGTGCCCAGCCCTGGAGGTGCCCAAGGCAGGGCTGGCCGTGGCACTGAGTGCTCTGGGCTGGGGGACAAGGGGGGCATCGGGCACGGGGTGGGCTCCCTGGGCTGGGGGGGCTTTACCAGCCTCAGGAATCCCGGGATTGTGAGATGTTCAGGAAGCTGCAGTGAGAGCCTGTGGCCGAGGATGTGCCAGTAACAGCCACAAGACCAACCAAGGCAAGAGTTGGGACAAATCCAACAGGTCCCTGTGCCTGCCTGCAAGGACCAGTCCGGATGTTGATGCACCTCCCTGAAGCACCCCCACCTCCCCCTGCAAACACATCTGGAGAAGGTGGAGAGGAACTGGAAACCCAAGAGAGACAGTTAATTAAAAGGTTTTGTCTCCCTTTATATAATCACAGGTATTGATTCTCCCTTTAAAGCTCTCCCTGCATCCCAGCCAGCAGAACATCCCCCCGGGTAGCTGGATTTGTGCCTCTCCACCCTGACAGCTGAAGGGGGTTTATATCACTGGGAAGCTCCATCTGATCTTAAAGGAGTCCTACTGAAATGACAAAATATAGTTTTAGCAGTTGACAAGAAGGATAATGGGATTTCTGAAAATTATGCCTCTAATCCTGCCTATCCTGAAGATCACAGCCCTTAGGAACTTGGGCAACCTGTCTGATAAGCCCAGCAAATGCAGGAATAAGCAGCTCTCCTGAATTAAGATGCACCTCACTCTCTGGCAGATGCTCCTCACGAGGGGAGAGAATCCCAGCCCTGCCCCAGAGAAGAGACTGGAGGGATGTCAGGAGGATCCCCAGAGCCCAGGCCTCCTGGAGGACGGAGGCAAAGCTCCAGGTGGCTCCTCACAAGCCGCTGCTCACCAAGACAAGCCATTACAAGGCGTCTGCTCCATGAAATAAAACAGAAGGAATGATTATTTCAGGGTATCTCCTGGTCAGTGTTACCAGGAGCAACAGGAGATGATTAATCAGTCCCTCCCTCCTGCAGGCACCAGGAACCTCCCAGTTCCAGGAGGTCTGACCCTTAACACTCTGGCTGCCAAGTCCCTCTCTGTGTCTCAGTCAAAGCCCAGTGGCCTACACGTGGCATCCCCCCTGCCCATACAGGGGACACTGGGCACACTCAGGGGGCCACAAGGACCCTCCTAGAAGGTCCTGCCCAGGAGCTCAGACCTGGAGCAAGAAGCAGGAGGAAAAGGAGCTGAGCCTGTGACATCAGAGCCCCATCAGAGCCCTCAGAATTCCTCAGCTCTTGTCCCAGGTTCCGAGCCTGGCACCTGCAGCATTGCCAGGGATGTCCCCACCCCCAGAGGGGGCTGCTCAGGATGTCTCAGCCCTGCTGGATGTCACCAGCCCCTGCTCCTTGCTGGCACAGCCAACCCCCTCTCCCAACTCATCCCGACAACGTGGAGATCTCCAGGAGAAGGGTGTGCACAGACCAGCAGAGCTCTGCAGGCTCACAGCTCAGAGAGCCTCTTCTGCAGAGCCTTTATTTGCTTTACTCCTCACCCTCTCAATTCCTGTATTAATCAGAAGCTCCTGCAATCCCGCTGGATTCCATCNCCGTGGCACTGAGTGCTCTGGGCTGGGGGACAAGGTGGGCATCGGGCACAGGGTGGGCTCCCTGGGCTGGGGGGGCTTTGCCAGCCTCAGGAATCCCGGGATTGTGAGATGTTCAGGAAGCTGCAGTGAGAGCCTGTGGCCGAGGATGTGCCAGTAACAGCCACAAGACCAACCAAGGCAAGAGTTGGGACAAATCCAACAGGTCCCTGTGCCTGCCTGCAAGGACCAGTCCGGATGTTGATGCACCTCCCTGAAGCACCCCCACCTCCCCCTGCAAACACATCTGGAGAAGGTGGAGAGGANAGATGTTCAGGAAGCTGCAGTGAGAGCCTGTGGCCGAGGATGTGCCAGTAACAGCCACAAGACTAACCAAGGCAAGAGTTGGGAAAAATCCAACAGGTCCCTGTGCCTGCCTGCAAGGACCAGTCTGGATGTTGATGCACCTCCCTGAAGCATCCCCACCTCCCCCTGGCCAGGCCTCGAGCCCTGCAAACACATCTGGAGAAGGTGGAGAGGAACTGGAAACCCAAGAGAGACAGTTAATTAAAAGGTTTTGTCTCCCTTTATATAATCACAGGTATTGATTCTCCCTTTAAAGCTCTCCCTGCATCCCAGCCAGCAGAACATCCCCCCGGGTAGCTGGATTTGTGCCTCTCCACCCTGACAGCTGAAGGGGGTTTATATCACTGGGAAGCTCCATCTGATCTTAAAGGAGTCCTACTGAAATGACAAAATATAGTTTTAGCAGTTGACAAGAAGGATAATGGGATTTCTGAAAATTATGCCTCTAATCCTGCCTATCCTGAAGATCACAGCCCTTAGGAACTTGGGCAACCTGTCTGATAAGCCCAGCAAATGCAGGAATAAGCAGCTCTCCTGAATTAAGATGCACCTCACTCTCTGGCAGATGCTCCTCACGAGGGGAGAGAATCCCAGCCCTGCCCCAGAGAAGAGACTGGAGGGATCTCAGGAGGATCCCCAGAGCCCAGGCCTCCTGGAGGACGGAGGCAAAGCTCCAGGTGGCTCCTCACAAGCCGCTGCTCACCAAGACAAGCCATTACAAGGCGTCTGCTCCATGAAATAAAACAGAAGGAATGATTATTTCAGGGTATCTCCTGGTCAGTGTTACCAGGAGCAACAGGAGATGATTAATCAGTCCCTCCCTCCTGCAGGCACCAGGAACCTCCCAGTTCCAGGAGGTCTGACCCTTAACACTCTGGCTGCCAAGTCCCTCTCTGTGTCTCAGTCAAAGCCCAGTGGCCTACACGTGGCATCCCCCCTGCCCATACAGGGGACACTGGGCACACTCAGGGGGCCACAAGGACCCTCCTAGAAGGTCCTGCCCAGGAGCTCAGACCTGGAGCAAGAAGCAGGAGGAAAAGGAGCTGAGCCTGTGACATCAGAGCCCCATCAGAGCCCTCAGAATTCCTCAGCTCTTGTCCCAGGTTCCGAGCCTGGCACCTGCAGCATTGCCAGGGATGTCCCCACCCCCCGAGGGGGCTGCTCAGGATGTCTCAGCCCTGCTGGATGTCACCAGCCCCTGCTCCTTGCTGGCACAGCCAACCCCCTCTCCCAACTCATCCCGACAACGTGGAGATCTCCAGGAGAAGGGTGTGCACAGACCAGCAGAGCTCTGCAGGCTCACAGCTCAGAGAGCCTCTTCTGCAGAGCCTTTATTTGCTTTACTCCTCACCCTCTCAATTCCTGTATTAATCAGAAGCTCCTGCAATCCCGCTGGATTTCATCCCCTTAGGACAATAATGGCACCTCTCAGCCATTTCTCCCTTCTTGGCCCACTTTGAAGTTCTCTGTGCATTTACCAGGTTCCTTGACACCTTCAGCAGAGACCCAGAGCCCCCAGCACCTCTGGGAAAGAGCAAAGATGACCCTGGAATGGCCTTTGCCAAGGTTATATGCCAGAGTCTGGAAGTTGGTTTCCAGACCCAGCACAGAGACAATTCCAATTTCAGTATTTCAATCCCAAACACGTCCATCACTATTCCCATTTCCCCATGGCCTGCCTGGGCTGGTGCCCACAGATCCTGACCCTCTTTGTCCTTGCTGTTGGAAATCCGGAGGCTCCTGGTGGATCCCTCCCTCCCTCCCGGGTCCCTCAGACTCTGCCACTCATTTTCTGTCTCTGGCAGTGGCTCTAAGTCACTTCCCAGCTCTCAATGGTGAATTTTAATAATTTGACCAAATGATATTCACTCATCCTGCCCACACAATTCCTTGTTCCCGGGAGCAGTGGCTGGAAGCAGCCATGGCTGCATCCAGAACTTACTGGAACTGCCTGGAACTGCTAAATGATTAAAATAAGGCCATGGAACAGGGAATTGCACAGCAGCACATCCCACGAGCCAACAGGCAGTTGGGAAAACCTCCAGAGGGAGGAAAGGCAGCGTCACTGCTGAGCCCAGCCCTGGGCACTGTCCCTGCCCGGGCACGGGGGCACAGGGTGAAGGTTGTGAGGGATAATCCCACCCCTCGAGGCCCGGAGTGCTCAGCACTCAAATCAGCCCTTCTGAGGGAATCATGGAAAAGCCCCCTGAGACCACCAAATCCAACTGTTCCCCCAGCAATGCCAAGGCCACCAGTGCCCCATGTCCCCAAGTGCCACATCCACACATTCTCCATCCCCAGCCATGCCAAGGCAGGTGCCTCCTTGCCCAGAACATTTGGGAGTGGTGTGTCCAAGCATGGACGAAGGAAAGCTGCGCTCCTGGGGCTGCTGTTCCTGTTGGAAGCTCATCCCAGGGCAGTGGCTGCTCCGTGCTGGGACAAGGGGGGAAAGGGGAAGTGGCAGCAGCAAACCCAGCCATGGGGACCATTCCTGAGCTCAGCCCAGGGGTGCCAGCGTTGCCCAGGGGGGTCTGCCCAGGAAGGGACCCTCGGCAGACACTTGGGAGCCAGTGCTGCAGGGAGGGAGCCACGTGCGACCCCGAGAGCCACTGCAGAGGGGAAGAGCGTTCCCGACTGAAAGCTCCTTGGAACTCAGATGAATTTTCCACTTTGGAAGGAAGGATGTGTCTGTGTCAGATGCCAAATCAGGGGATTCTTTGTGTAGGAAGTGTAATTGATTCCCATTTACTCCGCATCTGTATTCCTTAAAAAAGGGAGCACGTGTGAGTCACACGGCCGGGCTTGTGGTGACGCCTCCGGCAGACGGGCACGGGCACACGCTGCCAGCCCCGCTCCCCGAAGGGCTTTGTCACCACCACGCCTGAGCCGGGATCCAGGCAGTGGCACAGCCCTTGCAGCCGTGGTGGCACCAGGCAGGTGGCACCGGGCAGGAGCCACACCAAGCTCACGGTGGCAGCGGGGGTGACCCTCTGGGGTGACCACCCTCAGCCCCAGGCACGGCGGTTGCCCCACGCTCCAAAGGTTTTCGGGATGAGAAGGTTCGGCTTCTCACAAAAGGATGCAAAGGCAAGGCCTGTGGGCAAGGGGTGGGACTGGGGCCCAGGGGCTGGAGTTCAACAAAGGCAGATGCAGGTCCTGCACGTTGGGAGGAACAGCCCCAGGTACAGGCCAGGGGATGTTCTGCCTGATGGGAAGAAGCTCTGCAGAGAAGGCCCTGGGGGTTCCTGGTGGACAAGGAGCTGTCCCTGACCAGCCGTGGGCCCTGAGGGCCAAGAGGCCAGTGGGATCCTGGGGGGGATGAGGAAGGGCATTGCCAGGTGGAGGGAGTTGATCCTGCCCCTCTGCTCAGGCCTGGTGAGGCACATCTGGAGGGGTCAGTCCAGCTCTGGGCTCCTCAGGACAGCAGGGACAGGGAGCTCCTGGAGCGGCTCCTGGAGCTGTGGAGATGCCCAAGGGATGGAGCATCTCTGGGAGCAGCAAAGGCTGAGGGAGCTGGGGCTGTTCAGCCCCCAGAGAAGACCCTGAGAGGGGACTCATCCATGGGGGGCAGAGCCTGCAGGAAGGGGGCAGAGCCCGGCCCAGGCTCTGCTCAGGGGGCACAGCCATGGCACGAGAGAGAGGAACTGATGCCCAGCAAGTTCCACCTGCACAGGAGAGAGAACTTCCCTGTGCAGTGACCCAGCCCTGAGCAGAGACCTGAGAGGGGGGAGGAGTCTCCCCATCCCTGGAAGTGTCCCTGAACATCCCCATCCCTGGAAGTGTTCCTGAACCTGACCCTGAACATCCTGATCTCTGGAAGTGTCCAAGGCCAGGTTGGACCGGGCTTGGAGCAGCCTGGGCTGGTGGGAGGTGTCCCCAAGTGCAAGGTTTGAACCCTTGAACACCTCCAGGAATGGGGAATCCACAACCTCTCTGGGCAATCTCTGAGGTCCCTGGGTCTGTGGGACAGGGAGGAGTGGGAAGGAGCAGCTGGAGGAGGTTGCTGGGGAGCTGAACATCAAGACCTGCATGTGAATGTTCTCTGAAATAGCCTCAGCAGCCAGATAGAGGAGCAGGGAGGAAAATCCCATGGCATGAGTGGGAAAATGGGGTAAAAAACCAGGATTTGAACAGATTAGAAAGTGGGGAAAACTCTGAAAATTGGATTCCCATGCAGGAGAGGAAAACCCTGCTAAACCCTGGTGGGATTGAGCTGCTGGGATTTAACATTAACAAGGTTACAGGAGAGCTTTTATCTCCAGGGCCAGGAAAGCTGGGACATGCAGCAGAGCACCTGCTTTGGGATGAGTCATGGAGCCAGAAAGGGAGAGGGCAGGAGCTGGCAAAAGTCACACAAACCGCGAGGAGCAACTTGCACAAACACCACGAGAAAACAGAAACCCCAGAGCATCGCTCGTGCTCCTCTGGAGAGGAGCTGCAAGAGCTGGAAACAAGACAGGAACCAAAAGGGGTTTTAACAAAAATGCTGAGACAGTGATGCAATGGAAAGTCAGTGGAGGAAAGATACAGTAGGGAAACACAACTCAGAGCACTCGGGAAGGCAGAGCTGGACCTGGGAGGGGAATGGGATGTCACAAAGAGCCAATGGAAGCCAATAAATCCTCACTCACAGAATCCCGGGATCCCTGAGGCTGGCAAAGCCCCCCCAGCCCAGGGAGCCCACCCTGTGCCCGATGCCCACCTTGTCCCCCAGCCCAGAGCACTCAGTGCCACGGCCAGCCCTGCCTTGGGCACCTCCAGGGCTGGGCACTCCAACCCTCCCTGGGCAGCCCCTTCCAAGGCCTCACCCCCCTTGCCAGGCCCAAATTCCCCCTCCTGTCCCCCCTGCCCCTGCCCTGGCCCAGCCTGAGCCCGTTCCCTCTTTCCCAGCTCAAACCAAGGGCTTTTCCCACCCCACAGCTGGGAGCACTGGGATCTGCATCCAAACAGCAGAGCTGGAAGGGCCGCAGGTCCCAGCAAATGATCTGCCAGCAGAGCTGATAGTCTCTGACTGATGTCTGAACTCCGGCAGACAAATTATCCAGCAGCAAAAGGAGTGGATTTAAGGATGTCACAAAGCATTACTCCCCGTGTCAGACGTTGCTCTCCGTGGGGAATGAGCAGCCCCAGCAAACTCCCGCCCTGGTTCACAGGATTTATGGATATATATGGATATACATGGATATATCCATTTCGGGGCAAAGAGGGGAAAGCAGAACTGCATCTTTAAGAACTGTGAAAGGAGCAGCCTAATTTAATCTCTTCCAATAATAAAAACTCCGCTGCAGTTTATCAGGCAACTGGAAAGGGGATCTGATTGAATTTGAGAATCGGGTCTTGAATCTGGGAATCAGATTAGGAGGGAGAGCTGATGGAAAGAGCAGGACGTGCCTGGTAGTCACAGTGCAAGAGGATTTCTAGAGCGTGTAAATACCATAAATGAAACTCCAGGAGGGAGATAAAGCGAAGACTTGTGGAGTTTTCATTTCATTTCCCTCCTTGTGAGTGCCAAGCCAACCCTCAGCTGACCAGGCGCTGCTGAAGGAACATTTCTGGGGGAGGAGGGACCTCTCTGAGCCGTGCCCATCCTCTGCAGGACACACCACCTTCCAACGTGCCCCACGAGCTGCAAGGTGGGAGCCAGGCAGGACCAGGAAAGGTCCCTGCCCTTCCCTGTGAGGCTCCACCCTTCCATCAGGGACATTCCCTCAGGGCTCTGGAGCTTTGGTTTAGACAGGTTAGCAAAGGGTTGTCTGACACTGCTGACACCCACCAAGCTCAGCTTCCATCCCAGCTCATCCAAAGACCCTTAGTCTGGCATCTTTTGGGCACCCAGATCCCCCCAGGCTCAGATGGCCCATCCCCACCTCCCAGGGAGACACATCAGAGCCAAACACAAGTGGCTGTTTGCTGGGCAGGCTGCTCAGACCTTCCTCTCCAAGGTGTCCTCCAAAGTGTCACAGCTGAGGTGAGAGACAGGGAAAACTTCAGGGGGGTGGGTTGAGAAATTCCCTTCGGCCAAGAGGCAGATTCAGCCCCGAGGAGGAGCAGCAGCTCATCCACCACATCTACGGTCCCATCGCCCTGGGAGGGGCTCCCTGTCAGCTCCAACACGGCGGGAGAGGATGGAAATCACACCTCCCCTCACCAGAGCTTCCAAGTGACACATCCAGTGCAGCCACACACCTGTGCACCTTCCAACTTGCAGCACGTCCCAAAAGCCAAAAGCTTTCCATCCCAACATCCAGGTGGCCCCTGAAACCCCCTCTCCAAACCTCAGGGCAAGGAAACACAACCCAACAGCAGCAACAGCTCTTCAGTCAGAGGAGCTGACACTGTGCAGAGCCTGCCGGGTGGGAAGGCAGGGAGGGAGGAGGGTTGGGAAGCGGCAGCAGCGGGAAAAGCCGGCCAAGGTAATTCCAGCAAACAGGGCAAAGCTCTCGGGGCGCTCAGAAAAGAGAACCCAGACAAAGGAGGTGCCCCGTGGTGAGGGAGGCACAAAGGCAGCCTGGAAATCCAACTGCTCCTGGCTGAGGATGGGATGCAGACCTTGATGGGATAACAGAGACCAGGCTATGGAAGTCAGCACAGGGAAGGGCTGACAAATCCCCAAGCAATGCTGAGCCCAGGCAGGGCTGGGCTGGAGAGATGGGTGTGTCAGGAGCTGGGAAGGAGCTGGGGCAGGAGGTCAGGGCACGGGTTTGGGATGGGGATACCGAGGCAGGCAAGGCCATGGTGAGAGCAGCAAGTGTCTGTCCCACAGAGGGGAAAATGGATCCAAGGAACAGCCTGATCCCAGGGCACCCCCAGCACAGCGGGCACACAACTGCCCATGGCACTAACAGTGCCAAAAAACAGTTTCCCAACAGATACTAGGGGTGATTTTGCCATTATGGGAACCCCAATAAGAGCCTGAGAAGACCTTGAAACCTCCCCATCCCTGGAAGTGCCCAAGGTCAGGTTGGACAGGGCTTGGAGCAACTGGGGATGGGGGAAGGTGTCTCTGCCCATGACAAGGGGTGGCACTGGATGGGCTTTAATGCCCCTTCCAACCCAACTCAACCCATCTCAGGATTCTATGAAGATGAATCATCTTGTTCCAGTAAATTAGAGGTTTGAAAGTCCCCAGAGGAGAAGTCCTGCAGGAGAATGTGACAGTGACACATTTGAGACAAACATCTGATCACACCTGGGGCAAACCTCAGCCCAAAAGGCAGCGCTGCCCATGGGCACCACACCCCTCTCCCAGTCCAGCACTGGGAATGCCAAGGGGAGCTCCAGGGTGGAGGGAAGAATGTGCTGAAACACGGGAGTCCACTGACCACCCACACCACAATCACACCAGCGGGACCTCAAAGCCCACCCAGTGCCACCCCTGCCATGGGCAGGGACAATTCCCACTATCCCAGGTTGCTCCAGCCTGCCCTTGGACACTCCCAGGGATCCAGGGGCAGCCACAGCTTCTCTGCCCAACCTGTGCCAGGGCCTGCCCACCCTCCCAGGAACAATTCCTTCCCAATATCTAATCTAAAGATCCACCTGCAATAAATAAATCTCCGTGTAGAGCCCTGACCCGGACCACGAGGGGATTTATGGGTCCCTGATGCAGCGAGCTCCCGTTTATAAATAACTACACAACCACAAAACCTGCTTTTCCCAAGCCCTGCTCTGCTGTAAAATCAGAGTTTGCCTCCCGTGGAGCAGCTTTTTGCCTCGGTGACACTGGTGTGTCACACCAGCCCCTCCCGCTGGGCTCTTCCCAAAGCGCCGTGTCCGCACAAAGCACGCCCCGCTCCCCTCGCCTCGCTCGTTAACAAACCCTGCTCCATTTCCACTGGAACGGAGCCGGGAGCAGCGGAAAGCCCGAGAACTTTGAGATTGGAGGAGATTGGAACAGAAAGATTAAAAAAGCTCCCCTCCAGCGGGAGCGGCGCGGCTCGGAAAATGCCACTGGCGAGCATTCCGTAACAGCTCCGTAAACGGGGAGCGGCGGCGGAGCTCTCCGGCAGCACCATCCTCACCCGGGCTCGCCAAGGCTCCATGCCAGGCACCGTTAGCCAGTCCATGGAGCGTGGGCTCCTTCGGGGGGCACACACCACGGCCAGGGGGCCTCGGAAAGGCGGGCAATAAATGCCATGAGGCTCTGGAGCTGGGCCATTCCGTGGGATTCACGCCAGGACCCCGCAGCCCTTGGCAGCCTGACAGGGAGAGTTCAGCCCGTGGGTCAGGAGCCACACAGGCATTAAAATGAGCCATAAAATTCCAGAAATATCAGCTAGCACAGGACTGACCCCGGCGCTGCTTTGCCCTCGTGGCTGAGCGGTCCCTCCCGGGATCTTCCCTGGCAGCACATCCCAGGGAGGCAGCAGGGGTGTCCCAGAGGGCTGGGAGCCTGGGAGCCTGGCCTTGCTGGGATGGAGGGGCTGTGGAGCAGCAGCAACTGCATGGAAGCCGCAACCTCCTGTCCCAGAGGTGCAGCCTAAAGAGCCTTCCAGAACCCCAGCTCATCCAAGAGCTGGCACTGCCCAAATCGGGAGCAGACTCCTGCCAAAGTGGGACCACTCCCGAGGCAGGGGGACAAGAGCTGGGATGCCGGAATGAGCCTACAAAGGAGGAGCTGCTTAATCCTTCTGCCCTTGCATGGGGCACTTCGGAGAAGCAGGTAAAAAACTGGGATTATGGAGCAGCCATCGGGATGCAGAGTGTGTTTCCAAGTTGGCCACCTTCAAATAATATCACGAGCTGTCCTGGAGCCAAAATCCAACCCAACAGAGTGTCCTGAGCATGGCTCCAACCTGCAGGGAATTTCCCAGATTTGTTGTCTGATGGGCAGAATCCTGGAATGGTTTGGGTTGGAAGAACCTCAAAGCCTCCCCAGTCCCACCCCCTGCCATGGGCAGGGACACCTTCCATAGCCCAGGTTGCTCCAAGCCCCGTCCAACCTGGCCTTGGACACTCCCAGGGATCCAGGGGCAGCCACAGCTTCTCTGGGAATTCCATCCCAGCCCCTGCCCACCCTCCCAGCC
>VXBX01005024.1:0-17758 GCA_013400415.1 Scytalopus superciliaris
AAGCCCAGCCATGAGTGAGTGAGGGGACAGTCTAGTGAATTTTTGCCAATACCAGCCAGCATAAGTTACTTCTTTGGGACCTGCAAAGCACTAACAGTGAAATTCACTGCTCTGCGAAGACTAACACACAACCTGTCCTTCACTTCAGTGTTCAACGTAACATGTTCAGTGTAACACTTGCAGACACTTTAGGCTTTGGCCAGTGATGTGAACAAGATTAAATTTTATCCCTTTGTGTGGAAAACTCTGCATCAGAATCCTAATCATCTCAGTAATGAAAGAGGGTACTTGCTGTGAATGCAAGAACAAAGAGATACAACAGTTTCAGGAATATGTAAGAAAGGGAGAAATATAGTCTCGGATTAGGCCATATCTTTGGGGAAGAATTTAAAAAAAGGGGAAAAAAAAGAATTCCCTAAGGCTTTTAGCATGTAAGCAGAGCAAAAAACAAGCTACTTCCAGTACTTGTGACCTGTGCAAGACCTACAAGATATATTATTGCTAGCAATATCTGGAGGAAACAGAGAAGACTATCATATTTAATACTCTAAGACTACTAAACATATTAATAATAGCCTAGGACTATTATTATTGTTCTTATTACTATTATTATTTTATTTGCCATGATGTTATGCAGCCCCTGTTATGGGTAAGAATGGAGGGGTCAGAATTTTCTTTATTTGCATAGACTCCTAAATCAAGCATTTTGGTTTTTTATTATTATGGTTCATGTTTGGTATCTAGACATTTTTCTGTACAGGGATAACACACTATGTAGTCTGGTATAAATCCAAGATTACTGTCTTTCTTTGTGTAGCACCACAGGTCTCTCAGGCCCAGCTTAGTCACGGAGTCCGATGATTAGACTAGAGTGCTCTGTTTCTGGCTTGTGATGTGCAACATAGGGTTTACTGTTTTCATGGCACCTCACTGTTTTCAGGTGTTTCAAGAATAGCAAAATTTTTATGACAAGAATACACCCACTCAATTCATATCTAATTTATAGACCATGTTGTACCACAGTTTTCTTCATTTGTTTGGACTCAGAGGTTGCAAATGAAGCATCTGAGAATTATGAACACCCTCATTTCAATGAGAGAAAAGAAAGCAACCCAGGTTGTTTAGCTTACCTTTTCAGTTAGAAATTACATACTAAAAGAAAGTCCCCTCCAGACTATGGGTTGTCAAGAAAAAGTATTACTAGAAAAACATTTGAATGCAAAACCCCTTGAAACTTAGTTGAAAGAGGACACAAATGCTAGGAAATCATTCTGTGTATATTACAGCAATGCAGCTTCTAATGAAATGTGTGACATTTCACATTGAAAAACACTACACTCATAGCAATAAACTGTGAGACATCACTACTGCTAAGGGCTTGCAGAATCCTGGAAGAGGTAAAACTTTCAAGAGCTATTGATGCAAAAGTCTTGTACTGACTAAAATGGATGAGAGCTCACTTACGCCAAATGAAAATCTGAAAATAAAATTAGAAAAATGAGCTAAGATTAAATCAGAGATAGACAAAGTTGGAATACCATGATGCCTCTAGCAAGTCTAAAGTACAACCTTGTTTACATGGAATGGAGAAATCCTAACCACCCAGAAGGTTATTTCAAAATAGCAACTAAATATTAATTCTAAAAGGTTTCCCATATGAAGTAAAGATGTGGAAGAGACACAGAAAAAGAAAAGACTATGATGCTAACAAAATTACTGTGGCCAGACCTGTGGAATTTAAACTGTAAAGGAGAAACAGGTATGAAAATCAAGCCTGTAATTTTGTGGTATCTGTGGTGCAGCTGGGTATCAGGGCTGTGTCTGTGGTATGCCCAGTACACCTGAGCCACTAATTTGGGGTTGGCCCAGGAGCTTCCCAGCAGGTGATCAGTTAAGGTGAGACAGTGACTTGGCTACAGAGAAACTTGGAACTTGGTGAATGAGTGAACTGCTGGCCACTTGTATAATTTGCAACCTGACCATTTGGTGGGAAATCTGAATGACTGGAGATTCCTCTAGGCAGTGTAACAGACTGGAGAATGACTTACAGAGACCAGCCTCAGTAGTCCCTGATGCAAATCTGGTCAGTTTGAACAACAATAAAATATTTGTCAAAAGTTTTTTTGAAACTGGCTGCTAATACAGAAAGGATCATTTAGGAGAGTCTTTTGTACAGAGGCAGCTAAAAAGAATTTTGCATGTAGCTCAGATTGACTATAATGAAAGATATAATTAAAAAAGGAACATGCCTGTGTTGGTGTGCTAATACAGAACACAATTAGCTGAAGTATAAGAACTGAGCAAGAAAGGAGTTCTGAAGTGTCTCCTGTCTAGCAGAAGACAGCCCTGCAAGGGGCTTTAAAGCAAAGACTGGTGCCGCCATCCACACAGTTGTTGGTCACCTTGTTTGGGAGATTCCATTTTTCGTATGAGCATTATATTGTGTATGTGTCCCAGTAAAGTAAGTTTTAAATACAAAAATAACACAGCCTGTGTAACAAGACTGAGTTCTGTATTTTGGACTGTGGATTTCAGACCATAATGGGCTACATATCTAACACATTAGCCACCTTGGTTTGGACTGAAACCTGGAGATTCTAAAAAGAAATTATCTTATAGAAAAAGAAAGAAGCCTAAAGAAAGGCTCTTCCTTATGACAAATTGGTGACAAAGAATACAGTAACTTCTGTAGAAAGTGTGTATAGTCCTTTGGCATACACAAGTAGAAAAACCTTTAGAGCACATTGAGGTCAGCCTATCTTCTGGCAGGAATCTAAAGTGGAGAATTTACAGTGTTTCCATGTAATAGCAGAAAATGTTATAATAACACTTTTAGACAGGCATGCTGGAACAAGGTATAAACAACAAAAATAACCAGGTTGCATTACAGACACATAAAACTTCACTATAAATGCATGATAAATTCAAGGTGACACAGCTCGAAGATAAAAAACAGAGCTGGTGAAGTTCTGTTAGGCATAAGTATACTGTAGAATTCTTCATCCTTTTACAAAGCTGCACAGGCAAATGGAGGGCAAATATATCTCTTTCTTGCATAATTGACAATCAGTGAAATACCCAAATACCATCAACAACATGTAAAGAAGGGAGAGGAACAGAAAATAGCAAGAAATAGTAGAAAAAAACATCATGATGGTCTTCGACAAGAAAAATAGTCTCTAGTAGCACATATGTACTAAATAATCTGGTTCCTAGAGAAAAGGCCCACATAAATTTGGAAATCTGGTCCACCTGAAACAAAGCACAGTTCAGCAAAGAGGGTAAGAAGTAAGGTCACGTGTCTAAAACAGGTTCTGGGATCCCAGTCTGTCACTGAGCTGCTATTTAAGTGCAGGTGATTTCCTTTCACTTGTATTTCTCCTCTTCGCTTTTCTCAGTCCCATTATACTGGTTTACAAGCCAATCAGACTGTTGGCTGCCTATTTAGCATACAACATGGTGTGTGCCCAGAAGATGAGAAAGGCCCACATACACTTATTATCTCTAATGAAGAAACCATTCTCATTCAGCATAAATGGTGTTCATTGCAGCATCCTGTTCCACATGCACAAACAGGTCTCTGCATTGAAGTTTGCAATCTGTGCAGCAGAGGTGCCATCAAAAAGTTTGTAGAACAATTTCCCTCACAGCTCTCTTGAAAGATGGCCATGAGCCAACTTGAAAGCAAAATCTGTTCTGTATGCATCAAAAAACAGTTTGTATGACGCAGGGGATATGAAACAAATGGAGGCACAGAAGACTAACACAAGCAACTTCCAAGGAACTCAGGGACAGACAAACTTTGGAGAGAGCACAGAACTCAAACATCAATATCAGTACTCTTTTCTTTCTAAACTATTTTAGAAACAGGGAGATTAAACTGATTTTTTTTTACAACAAACATTTAAATATATCTGAAGGAATAACACTTGATATAATTTATTTGAATTTCTAACAGATCTTGACGAGCTCCCTTGTTCAGTAGAATTCTTAAAGTGTTGCTATGGACTAGAAACAGGTGATGAAATTTGAATCCTACTGAGTTCTGTCATTGGATTCAGTGAGGTTATGTCTTAGCCAGAAAAACCCAATGGGAATGAATGGTGGTTGTCTAATCTGGCAAAAAATATTATAATGCATTATTCCATGCATCTCTGCTATGACTGGTTTTGTACAGGGTACTTATACAAATATAAATTAAACTCTGAAAACAAGGGTATGACTGAGATGCCAGAAACAGCAACATGAAGCAAGTTAGTCAATATTTAATAAGACTTTGCAAAAGCTACACAGGATAGCAGAACAAATTTCAGTAATAAATGCAAGGTCATGCTTTTTATGCACAGCACTCTGAACTATTGATCAATGTTGTTTGACTCTATATTTACTAACACAATTTAGGAAAAGAACCCAAAGCCTGTCATATAACTAAATATTTATGAAAATTTTTGCAAAAGAGAAACCACTCAATTTCTGTTTGAACAGATGTCTGGATTCATAAGCATCTCTTTGCTCAGGTTCCTCCTCCAGTTTAGCAGAAATGACACATCTGCCATCGCTCTCATCCCAAGCCCAGTAATTAGATACTAAAATTGCAAAGCCAGAAAGTCAAACCAAGGTAACAGAAACATATTTGTGAACAGACTTTCAGTGCAGCTTATAATGGTTACCTGCTCAGAAAACACAAACTAAACTTTTCAGAGTTTTATAATTCAACCAGTTACACAGATGATGGTCAGGATCAGGGAGCAGAGCAACATGGGTGGCATTGTTGTGGATATCTGCTGTAGACCTTCTGATGAAGTAGAATAGGTCTTCTTGATATGGGAGAAGTCAGGTCACAGGCCATGTGGAAATATAACTACCCCAATATCTGCAGGAAGGACAGGATATGAGAACACAAACAATCCTGGAGGTTTCTGTAGGGCACTGTTGATAACTTCTTGTGGATCTAACAGGGAGACGGACACTACTGAATCTCCTCCTGACAGCAAGGAAGAACTGGCTGGGAACTTTTGGGTGACCATGAGACAGAGAACTTAAGAAGACTGAGAGGGTAGAACAGAGTAAAAAGCAGAACCATAGTCTGGGCTTCAGGACAGCAGACATAGGCCTGTTCAGACATCTCTATCGAAGAATCCCTTGAATGTGATCATGAAGAGAAGAGTGGTGTGCAAGAGCTTGCTGATTGTCAAGCTCCAGAAAGATCCATACCAACATATAAGTCAAGCAAAGGTGGTAGAAGACCTGCATGGATGACCAAGGAAGTTCTGACATAAAACCAAAGCAGACAAGAGATTAAAACAAAGATATGCTACCTAGGAGTAATATGGAGATAACATCTTAGCTTGAGGGATGGGGTTTAGGAAAACTAAAACCCACATGGAGTTGAATTTCACAAGACACATGAAGGACAAGAAGAAAGCCTCGGACAGGTAGGTACACTAACAGCAAAAAGAAGGCTATGGAAAATGTGGGCCAGCTGCTGACTAGAGCAGAGGACCTGGTGATAAAAGACACAGAATGGGCTGAGGTACTCACTGCCTTCTTTCCTTTGGTCTTAACTGCTGGGCTCAGTCCTCATAAATCCCAGATACCTGACACCAGAAGGAAAGTCTGGAACAAAGAAGACTTACTCTTACTAGAGAAGGATTGTCAGGTTAGGGAACATTTAAACAAAGCAGACATACACAATCCCTTGGTGAACAACACTCAGGAGTGCTGGGGGAAATGTATGATGTCATTGCATGGTCTCAGGGAGGATATTTGTACCTATTTAATATATAAATATATATCAAATACTAAATGTATACAGTTATTTTTTTAGTTGTTTATATATATATAAATACCTGATGGGCAAGTAAAGCTGATGGAACCATACTCTTCTTAGTGGTGCCCAGTCACAGGACAGGAAACATCACTGAAACACAGAAAATTCCATATAAACATAAATAAAACAGGGACTTTTACTGTCAGAGGGATAAAACACTGTCACAGGTTCCCTAAAAAATTTCTGGAGCCTTCCACTATGAAGGTGTTCAAACCCCAGAGGGACTTCAAAGTCTTATCTAAAAGGAAGGAAGCACGCAAAAATAGTACTTAAATAAGTTTAACACTTTATATATGAGCAAAACAAGCTACTTTACCCTAGTCTTACACACAGGAGTGTCTGAGCTGGTAGAGTTGAAGGCTGCAGCACTGAACAAATATGTGAATATTCAAATCAAATCAAAAACTGACAAATGGATCTTTTAAAGCAAATATTAAGCAACCTTTAGCTGAAAGTTGTATCTGCTCTACCAACAATGTTCACTGGTAAGATATACTAGCACATCCGGAAAGTCCAGTTGCATCCATCTGCGGCTGAAAAGTAACAAAAGCATCTGAGTGACAACCGTGGTGTTCCCCGATGGCCACAGGTTTCTTTCAACATCTGGATGTAGCTAATTAATATGGATGTTACTGCAAATACATGGAAAACTTAGAAGTCCCAAGAACCACCATTCAAACAGGAGGACAAATATCTGCATTGTCTCCTGTTAAATAATGGGGACATACATTGTGAGAAAGGAAAATTGCAAGGATCAAATGTCACGAACTCAGAAATGTGGAGATGTGTTTTTATTAATTCACAATGCCACAATATTCCTATCTATTATGATTTCCCTGGGAATGTATTCCACAGATATTTGCACTTTAACACTNCTGCAAGTCCACTGTAACTAGAGTGTGCACATACAGGCACATAGTTTGCTATGTGACTCATAAGACTATCAATTAAGTATCTAATTACAAGCAGGTTCATATAGCCGTCTCCACATTCAGAGCCTCAGTGTAACCCCTGTCTATATTGCAACATCACATTTGTTGAGCATAAAATTGCCTGAATGAATAAAATGGCATCTTATTTCCACTAGAATTGTAAGGCCATCTTTCAGTATGACAAACACAAATGATTAAATTAAACCATTTGGAGCAGGAGCAAGAAACGAGATAAAACTACCACAGTTCTTTTTATTTTGACTGGGGGAGTGTCAGGAATGGTAGAAACCTAAATATATTGGGACAGACTCTGTCAATTGCAAAACTTTTTCTGATTTTAGGTGGGTTGTAGGGTGAGAGAAAGCAGCTGTTGATGTCTCCTGATGATCATCACACTTACTGAAGCTACACAGTATAGTCTGTAGCAAGATGGTTGTTTTGGTCATTTGAAGTTTTTTGTTGTTGCGAAATGGTTAAGAAATGGTTAAAGGCTGCAAGCCTCGGGCCAGTGGGGGATGCCCCCCCTGAGGCAGGATCCTGGGAACAGCAGCAGTTTCTCAGGCATAGAGATAAGGGACTTAGAACAACAGTAGTTCTCAGGATAATGAGCAAGGCTGCATGGCCTTGAGTTATCAAACGGAATACTACAGTTGAGTAAAACAGGCCTTGCAGCCACGAGAGGGTGGGGGTATGAAAATGTAATGTTTAACATTTAACCAATCATTAAGTCGATATTATCATATTCATTAACCCTATAGATAAATACTGTAGTCTGATGCTCAATAAATGAAGCTTGCTTGTCAATCATATTGATTGGCTGCATACTTCCCTCACCGCCCGCGGCATTTTGTAAGCAGACCCTACCCGTAATAATCCTGTGCGTGTTGGAGGCATGTACTCAAATCAGACTACCTTAGCCAAGGTGCATTCTCTAGAACAATTCCTATAGAGTTGAGAAGAGTGGTTAAGGCCCCACCATTAGCTATTGTCCCTAAAGTGACTTAAAGCCTGAAGCTGGGATATAAAGGTTATAACACGGCCCAGATAACGTTAATGGAGGCAGAAGGAATGTGCAGACAATAAATGAGTTACTTGAATTTTGTCCCTGAAAGCTACCTCCAGCAGGTAGCACATTTGGATTGGTGCACAGCATACTCAGTTAGCAGAGATGTAATTAGAAGTTTTATTATTAATCAGGAAGCTAAGGGAATATCTTACCATATGGGTAATATTTTTTGAGAAATTTCAGTGGTGCAGTTACGTGGCAGATACTTCTAGTGTTTAACAAAGCACTACATTTTTTTACAGACAAATGTAGGAAGAAATATTTTAAAGAGTATTTTCAAGGCACGTAATATGTTGATGTCTGGCCTTCCAGGTAGAGAACTGAAAGGTGCCACAAAATGAGAACATTCTGGTACTTCATTTCTCAGCTGAGGATTGGTAACATAGAGAAGAGGGGAGGGGGAAAATTAAAGTATTGCGAGGTTCTTTTTCCTAATGGCTAATTTGGGAATGTTTCAGGCAATTAACAGGCAGTCTGCTGATTCGAGAACATATGAAATATTGTTATACACAATATGCTTATTTGGGATGCAGAAAAAAGTAAGTCCCCAAGTTATTCAATTTGAACATTTATATGAAGAAACAATAAACACAGTGCTGACAACTAGTTTCCTGGCTGAAAAGTTTCACTGAGTGAAATTTCTGCATTAATTCTAATGCCTTCAGAGAACAGAAGTGAGAGTGAAATATTTCTTCCCTGAATAAGAACTGCTAAAAGGACAAAGATCAAGGTCTACAGAGCCATTGTACTGTCCACTCTTCTTTATGGCTCTGAATCCTGGGTCATCTATCGCCACCACCTGCAACTCCCTGAGCGCTTCCATCAGTGCTGCCTCCGTACAATTCTAAACATCCACTGGACAGACTACGTGACTAATGTGTCTGTTCTGGAGCAGGCAGAGGTCACCAGCATTGAGGCCATGCTGCTGAGAACGCAGCTGCGCTGGGCAGGGCACGTCTCCAGGATGGAGGATCACCGCCTCCCTAAGATTGTGCTCTACGGTGAGCTTGCCACCGGCTGCCGCAAGAGAGGAGCCCCAAAGAGGAGATACAAGGACTCCCTCAAACAATACCTCAGCCTTGGCCATATTGACAACCATCAATGGTCCACTCTGGCCTCCAATCAGGAGGCATGGAGGCACACCATCTATAACGCTGCTGCTTCCTTTGAGATCTCACGAAGGATAAGTCTCGAAGAAAAAAGACAACGCAGAAAGAACCACACCTTGCCAATACAGCCTGTGCAGACTTTCCACTGTGCCTTTTGCAATCAGACTTGCCTATCGCGCATTGGCCTTTTTAGCCACCAGCGCGCTTGTAGCAAGCGTGGGGAGAGCCCTTCCCAAATCTTTGTTCACAAAGCCCAGTCATGACATGATGAATAAGAACTGCAACAGTAGATGAGTTCATCACGCAGAACACTCCTAGTAGTCACCTTCCTTTTTTACCCAGACTGATAACACCTTAAAAAGTAAAGGAGTCCTCTACACAGCTCTTTACTAAGAAAAAAAGAAAAATCACAGCATAAAGTTTCTATATGTCTGTTCATTTTGGTAAGTGGTGTTGGTCTATACTTAAAAATTACAGACTTTTGCCTCATTTTCTAACACACTTTATTTTTCAATAGGACATATCTGAGCATACTAGATACAAAATGTAAATATCCCAATGCTGATAGATTTTGGTGTTTGATGATTACTCCCAGCACCCCATTTATAGGAAAGCAAGCATATGTTCTCACTGATTCTGTATTTTGAAATCCGTGTAACCAATTAGAGGCTCATTATTAATAAGACCAATTTTATTTTTTTAAATATTTCCCTATAATATGAAGGTAGTATGCAATCTAATTCCATAATATTCCTCTCATTACTTTTATACTATGGGAGACTTTAAATATCTGACTTTTGAAATAGTCCCATTCTTCTGCCATGCACCAAATGGAACTACAGGTTTATTCTGTGTTAATACGTTAGGTTTTATGTTGGTGGCATTAGAGATTCATATTGTAAAGTGTTTTCATGAAATAAGACCTATTCTTGTAAAATAGATTCTGTTTCCTTTC
The DNA here is from genome assembly GCA_013400415.1 of Scytalopus superciliaris. Taxonomy (NCBI): domain Eukaryota; kingdom Metazoa; phylum Chordata; class Aves; order Passeriformes; family Rhinocryptidae; genus Scytalopus; species Scytalopus superciliaris. Next base: position 9,893 of record VXBX01005024.1, read on the forward strand.
ACCTCATACACTCTAATGTTTTATTATTCAAACAATCCAATGCATAATTTGAGTATGGCAAAATAATTTTGAAGATTCTTGAACCCTGGTAAAGAGAAATAAGAAAAAAATAGGAATATATATTCCATTTCATGAAACTTATATGGCAGTTAGCCATTGTCAAAAATTAATTTTACACAGCAGGGTTCAAAAGCACTGAGTAGGGAGCTTAAGTTAAAAAAGGTAAGAATTTTCTCTTGAATGGAATAAAGAAAAAATGGAAGATCAAAAGAGTAAAGAAAGCTCAGATTATTTTTCTTTTCTGATTTACAAACTTGTAGTAACAGATTTATTTGTTTTTCAAATTATTGTATCCATTTGTGCTGAACCTGACTTTATCTATCAGTGGGATCCACAATATAAAGAAAAGAATTTACTCAAGAAGCAATGCTATAAATAATTTTACACTGAACAAGCTGCATGTGGAGAGAATCATCTGGCTGTGGAAACCAAGTTGAACTGCAGTAATAAAAATCCTGTGGTGTTGAACTGCATTGCTGTATAAGGCAGTAAAACTATATTGATACCATGTATTATAGTTATGCTTTTTATTTCAGCTTATAAGATTGTGAACTGTAGTTGTCAGTAAATTTCCTCACTTCACAAGGACTTTTTGAGCTGCAAGAGTTTCATTCAATTTCAAGGCTGCATTGTACAACATGTTGCTTAGCACAAAGCAAAAAATATTTGCTATTATTCAGAGCTCAAAAAACAAGTGGATGAAGGATATAAGAAGAGATATTTCATCTCCATTTCACAGACAAGAAACTGCAAGAGGGATTAAGCTTGCTCTGAGCACACCAGCCCCACGAACTGAGAGGCAGGCCTTATGGATACACTCCTGTGAGTCAGCTGCAAGACATCTCTCTTCAAGTCCACCATGTCATAGTTATACCAAATCACAAAGGAAAAAAACAAACTCCCAAGAGTTCAAGAAATATGGCCTTATAAAATTATCATCAAGGTGTTTTTCTATATCCTGAATTTATAATCAGGGTTTCATTTCAATTACTTTATTTAGAGCTGTGAAATTTCTGAAGTCCATTGACCTGTGAAGTGCAAATGGGTATCCCTATAAACTGTTCTTGGGAAATTGTTACTCTCCAAACAAAAATCAATTATTTAATTTATGACTTACATATTTCTGGATGATGACCCAAAAGTACTTGCAACCATAAGATATATAATTTTATCTGTAGGAAATGTGGTGCTCTGTTCATGTTTTACCACTTAAGTGACAGTTACTGGTAGGAAACATTCCAAACTATTATTTTGGATTTATAATATTCTAGGAAAGAAAGCCAACAGTGGATTTTGTCTCACACTGGCATGCCTAAATACAGGGGAAAATACTGTACTTTTACTAGGAAAGTAGCAAGTATTCCAACTGTAATCAGAAATTACATATGCTGTAATTGAAAGGTCCCCTGTATCCTCAACATCATATATGTAGGCAGGAGGTACTGTTTGCTACCACTCTCCCTTTCATCAGAAGTTTTTCTAAATATGTCAGTGCTATGTCTCAGCATAGTTAAGGTGCTCTTAGGGGCAATTCAGTAGGCACATTACAAACATGTATAATAAACAAGTAAGCAACGGGTCCCAGGTATATTTGCTGTACTGTGTTCCTAAAGTTGCCCCTGAAGGAACATTCTTCTGCTTCCAAGAAGTCTGACTAAGTATGCAACTAAATAAATGACAGCTAAACAGCAGAATGATAGCTCTCTACTGAACTCAGACAGGCCTCGTGCAGAACTTACCAAACATTTCCAACAGCACCTACTGTTATTTTGACACCACAGAAATTAGAATAGTGCTCAGGACAAGACTTAATTTTGCACAAAGCTTCACAGTATAGATTAACTTGTTAAAAACACAGTAAGTCACTGTAAGATACCTGGTTACAGAATGTCATTAAAAATAAAAGTTTCCCAAGAATCTAACTGGGATAACAACTGAAAAATGCCTGTTACCCACAGGGCTCTGCTGAAGGACCAGTGGCATGCAAAAATAAAGCTAGCCTGCAGCTCAGGCATTTGCAATGCCATCTGGTTCAGACCTTTGTTTTCCTATTCTATTGCCCTCAAGCCACCCAGCAAAAAGAATTAAACATATGAGAAAAACTCCTCCACATCCCAAGACAAATACAACAATATGAAAATTACAGCCCAGAAAGAAAGATCTTTGGTCAAATATACAGTTTGATTCTCTAGGTTAGATTTTATTGACATTGGTACATTTGATTTGCTTGCCTGAATGAGGCCTGATGCAGAGATGCTTTTTCTAATAAGTGATTGTGACCATAACCCATAACTTGTCCTTCAATAGGAGTTCATTTGCAAACAACACACCTGAAAGAAGAACACACACCACACAAACTCCAGAATTACTGTGAAGAAATATGCTATTTTATTGTGTTTTGTCTAAATTTGTGGTGAGGTTGTCTAGTCAGTATGCCAGTATCTTTACATTCAGAGCATTAAACTGCAAGAGCTGAACTTGTACCAAAGTTACCACATTTGTCATCCCATCCTTTGTGAGCTGTGAGATGCTGCTGTTGGTAAAGATGCTGGTCTCCTTGTAAAGGTTTATTTATTGGGAGGGAGTGAGTCGCATGATCTGAGACTTGCTGCAAATGCCACAGTATTTGCCTTTGTTTCAAAGGAAAAAAAAAAAAGAAAAAAAGATGGATTTAGTTAATTCAGAGTGCTACACACTATTTGTTCTTGAGTTTAGTCATATTAGCAACAACCTATGACACTGCAATGAAGGGCATGTGAGTGTGTCCAATATAAAACTCTTGTTGCCTAGTATTTAGCACTCAATCAGAAAACCTCACTCTGTAGTGAAATACACTGTATACAGTGTTTGTCCTGGTACATTTTTTCACATTTAGCTGTAGGTTTCTAATATGTAAAGCCTTGAGAATAAAAAAATATATATTAAAAATAGTAAAAATAGTGAATGACGATTTTTATCATTTAGTGTTAGTTTATAGACTAAAATTCAACTATGAGAAACCCTATACAAAAACGGAGGAAACATATGGCTATTACATCTTTAGACCTTTTCACATTGATAATGAACTTTTTTATAATCAGCTTTTCTGTATTGGTTAATTACTAGGGCATCTATTCTCTTTCTTCTTTATGACAGTCATCCTTAGCATCACTCTCATAGATGAGAAATATCTGTTTTTCCCTGAATATCTGAAGTTCCCTTCATCTATTAATTAAGAGCAGCATCTGATGAAGATCAGGCACATAAGTGACACATTCTAAATTTGTAAGTAAACCTGCTACAGAAGGGAAGGAGAGCAGAGGACATTTTTTTTCTTTTGAGGACTTAAAAAACACATATAAGAATCTTTTTCCCTATACATTTTGGCATGTTTGAAACTAGTTACAACAATTTGGGATGACAATATCAGTTATTTTTTCCATAAGAAGGAATTAAGTCTATGATCTGAGCCAAGATCAGTATGTAAGAGAAATGAACCCACTGTCCATTAAGAAGCTAGGATTTTATGGCATTTAATCATGCTTTTCAATCCCTCCAGCATCTTGAAGGATCAGTGTTTAGAGAGAAGTGAGGCATAACCGCTTTTATCCATATTACTGAACTAGGGATTTGTAAACAAGCTCTGATATGTGGTTATAAAGGTCAATTTTTGAATCTTTTTATGCTTTTTTTAAGTTGTGTAATGTCTCTAGGGGTAGACAATTTCCACACATAAATATTTTGAGAGTTAAATTTACTGCAGTGTAAATTCCTTTCTTACTAACTAAAGTTTGGAATTTTAACTTCAAATTTCTTGGTCTCTCAATAAAATTAATTTCCCTTAGTTAAATTATGTGGGTTTTTTTCCTATATTTAGAAATAGATCTGAGACAGACACTGCAATTTTAAACTGTAGGAAAACAGATGCTACTTTTTTATATCTCCACATTAAACCTTCATAAAATGTGTTTTAATAGAAAACATAAAGCATTTTCTGTTACAATTTCACAGAGGGCTTTACTAAACTTCTATGTAGCTCATATTTTAGTTACTAAGATCTCATTTGATTTTGTCTTCAGCTCAGTATTCATAAAATAACAGGTAAATCTTCTCTTTTCAGCACTATATAGTGTTCTCTTTTCCTCTCAGAGATTATCTCCACCTGACGTAATCCCTTTATATATCTTTTAGCAAAATACTTCCTTAATTGCTTTGATAAGTGATGTGTCTTAAAGAGAGCCCACTAGCATTTGTTAAAACCATATCTTAAAGAGGAAATGAGAAATATTCAGGAAGATTAAATGATCTTCAACTAAGTGTAAGTATAAAAGAGTGCAACTTGAAGACTGATAATTTATTTGCTTAAAAAAAATCAAGATGATCTGTATGTAAACTTATATGCAACCATAAAAACTAAATGGCACTTTAAATACTAGCTTCCCATCTGTGGCTCCCAATAACTGACCAGTTGTTCTTTTTGTCAGCCACTACACTGAGTTTTATGAAGTTTATAGGGAAACTCCCAACTCTAAGATAGGATAATTTTTGACTGGCAAAATGAACTCTTATTTATTATAATTCCCTATTTCAGTAACCGATTTTGCCTTTCTGTCAGAGCTTTCATCTCTTCATACAGGCTCAGTTTCCAGTCACTCTGTAAGTTTTTCCGAGTGTTTTGCAGTCTCCAGAATAAAAATATATCTTTTCAGCATAATGAAAGTCACAGCACGACTTTTCAGCCAGGATTTCACAGGGGAAATTAGAGATGAGATCACTGAAAGGACAGACCCATGCCACCTACAGATTTAAAATTTACAATTTATTTATTAAGTTGGAGTGTTACAATGGATAGAGAGAAATTCCATCTAGAGATTTACATCTCTATTATATGACATTCACTGACATCACGGACACCCCACTCCAGCCCAGTGCTTGACCTTCCCCTCCAGCTCCCACTGGAGCCATTGCCTCAGGTGACCAGGTCCTTGCTCCTACTTTCTAGCATCTTGGAACCCCATGGAATGATTTCTCTGCCGACTCACAATTCTGCATGCTTCTCTGTGTGGATGGTCCCCAAGAGACAGGCAGACACAGCCAAGGTCCCACTTACTTAAGCACTACTTTTGTATAGTCTTCACCCCATGACAAAGACCATAAATTCTTTTCTGTTTGGATAATCCCCATTTGCTATGCTGGTACAATTCATCAATTGTTATGCTACTAAAATAGACACGATGCATTTCAAGTAGGCTGCTTCCTTCCTACTCTGCACGTCCCCATTCCCCACAGCCTCTGCCCCCACAAGCATCTTTGCTTCCCAAGACTGAGAAGTTACTCTGCTGCAGTTGCTGAAATTTTGCTTTGCAAGGGTCAAAGTCTTCTTTTCAATCGTGGGAGAGGAACTGTCCCTCCAGGAACTCTAGCAGAAGCACAGTAATGAGACAGCAGCCTGCCACACTAAAGAAGCATGTTTCTTACTGTTTACCTGAATATCTCAGACTCTGCAATAAGCTGCATTCAAGCATGGATTGGTACATGGGCTACCCCAGCTTCCCTTTTTTTCAAAACCATTTGATTTCAAGTAACAGTCTCCTGAGGGAGCTCACAATTCCACAAGGTTCTAAAATTATACATATTTAAACTCTTCCTGCCCTTCATGGAAAGTATCTGCTGCCTTCTAACCCAATATAAAGGGATAAGATCAATAGAACCACTTTTTAATTGCTTATTTTACAGGCCTTGCTAGCAAAATAATTTTGATGCTTTGCTGAAACAGTGTGTGTATTTTTAATCCTGAGGGTGACAACACTATCAACCACAGACTGTTATTCAGTTGTCATGCAGACACAATATTTTCTGCAGCATATTGATTTGATGGAGACACTGTCAGAAACATGCCAGCTTGTGTGTTACATTCACAGTGCAGTGGCACTTGTACAAAGAAAACAAAGTGGCTGGATACAATTCACCCAAACGCATTCAGGACTTCATGGCTCCAGCTCTGCACAGCGTTAATGTCTTTCCTCTGGGAATAACATGCAGTGGCGACTTGAGAAGACAAATGCCATCACTCTGAACATCCCTTCACTTCCTCCTTCTTCCCACCTCTTTATATACCAAGCATGACGTCATGTGATATTCCTTTGGTCAGTTCAGGTCACCTGTCCCAGCTGTGTCTCCAACTTCTCCCGCACGCCCAGCCCCCTCATCACTGTGGCAGTAAGAAAATCAGAAAAAGGCTTGGCTCTGTGTAAGTGTTGCTCAGCAGTAACTAAAATACCTCTATACTATATCAACACTGTTTTCAGCACAAACCCAAAACATAGCCCCATTTTAGCCACTGTGAAGAAAATTAACCCCAGCCAAAANGTGGCGACTTGAGAAGACAAATGCCATCACTCTGAACATCCCTTCACTTCCTCCTTCTTCCCACCTCTTTATATACCAAGCATGACGTCATGTGATATTCCTTTGGTCAGTTCAGGTCACCTGTCCCAGCTGTGTCTCCAACTTCTCCCGCACGCCCAGCCCCCTCATCACTGTGGCAGTAAGAAAATCAGAAAAAGGCTTGGCTCTGTGTAAGTGTTGCTCAGCAGTAACTAAAATACCTCTATACTATATCAACACTGTTTTCAGCACAAACCCAAAACATAGCCCCATTTTAGCCACTGTGAAGAAAATTAACCCCAGCCAAAATCAATACACTATCAAATGCAACTTCTCTGTGTCACCAATTCTCCTATATGCCTCTTCTCTCTGAGTCACAGCTGATGCCATTTTCTTGCTCTGCCGATACCCCAGTCCTTTTTACCACCAATCTGATTCACCTTAAATGTTCTTGCTTGCAAATACTTATAAATAATTATTTATTTGCCTACATATTTGTATTGAAAATTTTCCCCTTTTTTGTTTCAAATATCTTCTTTAATGACAATTCTTTCATCAGCCTACACAGTACAGTGAGGGGCTCATTGATAAAGAGAAAATTACTATCCCTTAAGTCCTGCTTCTGCCACCCCAAATTACTTCATAATTTAAATGGTTTGGATTTGGGTTTTCCTTCTGGATTTTTGGGGTTTTTTTTCCCCCCTAGTAACTATAACATGACTGCTCTGTCTGGTTATTTCCAAATGTAAATATCTCCACAGGGAATTAAAAGAGCTGAATTAGTTCATTACCCATGTGTTATAGTTTCAAAATCTTTAATGGACTTTTTTCCTCTTCCTTACCAATACAGGGATTTAAGAGTTGAAGAGCCAGGGCAAGAAGGCCTAAACAAAGAGATGACATTCCAAAGGATGGCTGGAGAAGGACGGGGGGAGGCGGGAGGGGAGAGAGAGGTTTTTCCTGGTGCTGACCACACTTCTCTCCTTGGTCTACGTGTGTGCCAGCCACTGTGTGACGGGCTGGTAGAAACACTGAGAGGGGGTCTCTTTTTCTTCTGTCTTGTCCCCTGACTCTGCGAGCCCTGCGCTGTTCTTCAGAGGGAACAGTCACCTCGGCCTGGATGTGCTGCTGACTCCTCGAGCGCTGACACCGTCTGCAGAGGAGTTGTTGCCTCCTTCCTGCACCCTGCAATGCTTTTTCGGACAAAGGACAGTAGGAGAGGGTCCTTGCACTGCCCACGGGAAAGATTTCATCCCATCCCTGTGGCCGCCATTCCCGCACGAGTTCTGGAGTCAGTGCCTCTCCCTGGTCCCCTCCTCGCCTCACTGGAGCCCGTGACTCATCGCCGCGGTGCATCCCGAGGCGCGGCATCGCCTCCTGCTGTCAGTGAGTGGAACTGCACCCGAGGGGCGGAGGCAGGACTTCATTTGTTTGAAAGTT
>VXBX01005025.1:18563-38535 GCA_013400415.1 Scytalopus superciliaris
TCTGGGGAGAAAAAGGGGGTTTTCAGAGAGTTAAAAAGTGGGTTTTCAGCAGGGGAGAGAATAAAAGGAGAGTTTCACCTTTTTGGGGAGGAAAAGGGGGATTTCAAGAAAAAAAAAGAAGAGGGATTTTCAGCAAAAGGCATTTTCTGGGGGAGAAAAAAGGGGTTTTCTGCATGAAGCAGCTTTTTGGGAGTAAAAAGGGGGTTTTGGGGAGTAAAAAGGGGGATTTTGGGGAATAAAAAGGGGGATTTTGGGGAGTAAAAAGGGGGATTTGGGGGAGTAAAAAGGGGGATTTGGGGGAGTAAAAAGGGGGATTTGGGGGAGTAAAAAGGGGGATTTGGGGGAGTAAAAAGGGATTTCAGCAAGAGCCACATTTGGGGAGCAAGGAGGGGGTTCCAGCCCTGCCCCCCACGTATCCCAAGCAGTTCCCAGCCCAGCCCCAGAGGGTCAATCCCAGCCCTTCCACACAAGGGCTGGAGCCAATCCCAGCAGCATTTGGGCTGATCCCAGCCTGGGCAGGGGGTGAGGCCTCTCTGGCTCCAGCAGCTCCTGGGAATCAAACTGGGCTTTGGTTGGAGGCAGAAAAACTCCAGTTTTGATCCTCATGGGAACCACTCCAGGAGAAGCAACCTCGAGGTGGGGGGTGAGGAACTGGGGGGGCTGAGCTGGCCCAGACTGGCCCAGACTGGTGGGAGGTGCCCCTTCCCCCCCAAACCATTCCAGGGGTGCAGAGGCTGAATGGCTCTTTCCCAGGAATTGGGCTTTCCCAGGAATTCCCAGCCATGCCTGGAGATCCCAAAGCCAAGGCATCCCAGGCTGTTCCAGGGAGTTTGAAGCCAATCCTTGGCAGCTCCAGCCGAGGCTGCTGGTGTTGGGAAGGGCCCAGCTCATCCTGCCCAGCATTCCCATTCCCACATTCCCACCCTCTGCAGTCCTGAGGTGGCTCCAGCCTCAAACTCCCCTCTCTTCGCCAGAGGAGCTGAATTCCCAACGCTCATTCCATGGGCCACAGCAGGGATGTTGGGAATTCCTGCCCCAGTTTCTCAAGGGATTTGGGCCCTTCTGTTGCTCCTGGGATTGAGTTTGGAACACCCCAGGGACAAGGCCAGGATGGGCACAGCCTAAAACCAGATTTCCTCATGAAATTCCTGTTGTTCTCCAAGGCTGAACAAGCCTGGCCAAGCCAAAGCAGCTGGAATTTTTCCTGGGGATCAATCCCTGCTTTAAGTTCTGCTCCAGGAGGCTCCTGCCTGAACTCCCACCCCCTCAGGGACACATCCCAGGGGTTGGGCTCATCCCAAACTGGGGGTCTGCCCCCCTCACCTTTGGATGGATCACTGGGACAGGCACTGAATCCCTAAACACACAGAGCTGTGGCCAAATCCCAACCCAGCTCCCACAGCTCCAGCCCAGGATTCCTCCCCTGGCCCCTGAAATCTTGGATCAAACCATTTTCCAGGCTCGAGACAAAGGGCTGATTTCCATATTTTGAGGAAATCACTTTAAATGTGATTTAATTTGCCCTACACTGAATTGAATCTCAATTTAAGTCAATTAAGTGATTAAATTAACGAGACACGAATATTCCCTGACACAAAGGGAAGGCACTGAGGGTGGGAAAGGGGGATTCCTTACCTATGGATGGGGATTTGAAAGGATATTTATCAGGAAGGTCGACTCTAACTTTCCACACTCCGCCTTCATAAGGTGCTGCAAGGAAGGAAATCCAGGAATTAGGACACTTTGGAACTTTCTAAGAGAACAAATGGAGCTCCAGCATCAGGAAAACACATCCCTGGATAAAATATTCCCTCAGGGGGAGGATTTTGTGGCAAACCTCCCATGGAAAAGCCTTTTTTCCTGTGCTGCCTGACCCCAAATCCATGGCTGTGACTGGGAATGCCGGGGTTTTAGCTGGGATTTTAAGGGATCCTGAGGGAAATCCCAGCACGAGGAGCCTCATTCAGGACAGGGATTTGGGAATAATTCACTTCCCTCTGGAGATGCTGCCCAACAAAGTGCCCGAGGCCAGGGCTGTCCCACAGCCACCCCTGGTTTGTAGGGAAGGGGAACATTCCCAACTTACTTCCTTGTGGTCCATAAAACTTCACGACGAATTCGTTGAGTCCTCCCAGGATTGTGACCTCGTGTTTGCTCTCAATCCTGAGCCCCCAGGTCAAGGAAAACACGGAATCCAGGGACAAATCCCCCCTCAGCCTGTCCCCCCAAGCATTCCCAACTCAGCATTCCAAGTGTTCCCCACCCCAGGGGGGGACAGTTCCTTCTGCATCCCAAAAAATCCAACCCCTGCACTGGGGGGTCTGGGGATGAGCCACCCCCTCCCCTCAGAGAGGCTTGGCTAGGGAATACAGAGGGAAGGGAGTGGGAGAAGGGAATACACAGGGAGAAGGAAGAAGGGAATACAGAGGGAAAAGCAAGAAGGGAATACAAAGGGAAAGAGGAGAAGGGAATATAGAGGGAAAGGGAATTGGGAAGAAGGGAATACAGAGGGGAAAACCAAGAAGGGAATACAGAGGGAAAAGGAAGAAGGGAATACAAATGGAAAGGGAGTGGGAAGAAGGGAATACAAAGGGAAAAACAAGAAGGGAATACAAAGGGAAAAGCAAGAAGGGAATACAAAGGGAAAGGGGAGTGGGAAGAAGGAAATACAGAGGGAAAAGGAAGAAGGGAATACAGAGGGAAAGGCAAGGAATCTCCATTCCAAGCAAAGCTTGGATCACACAATTCCTGGCAATGTCTCTGCCCCCAGACCTGAGGAACTCTGCCCTGAACCAGGATTAATGGATTGGGAATAAATCCTACAGATCACCTGGCATTGCCATCAACAACCTTCCTACCAATGACCAGGGAAGCAGGAGAAAATCCAAGGTTATTCCCAGCTGGACAGCCCAGAGGCCGCTCCCACGTGAGGGAATACTGACTGTGAACTCCTCCAATCCCAGCAGGAGCTGGGCAGGAACATTCCAGCTCCAAGGAATTAAAGCCACATTCCCTTTTTTCCCCCCTCCCGAGACGTTTTCACTCTGATGGAAAAGGTTTCCTGCTTTCCCAGCACAGAGTTTGCTGGGATTGCAGGAATTACAGACCCTTTGGACCTTCATGGCACTGGGAACACACACAGACACATCCTTCAATATTCCTGACCCACCAGGAGCAAAGAATTCCCACTCGGAGCTCCAAGTGTGATCCGTGAAATCTCCTCAAGGCGCCTCACAAAGGGCTCCAAGAGGCCTCAATTCCAAGCTGGAATGTTTGTGTGTGAGGAGATCCAAGTCCCATCCGTGGGATCCACCGGGAACTGTCACACTTCCTTAAGCACAGAGACTCCCAGACTGGACATTTTTCCCAGTGTCACCTCCAAGGGAGTTTGGGATTCCACAACCTCCTTCCCTCGTGGGGAGAGGGGAAAGTTCCCAGAGGTTTGGTTTGGCTCCGGAGTTTTCCTGCCCTATCCCAAGGCAAGGAGCTCCTGCAGCTGGAACTCATCCAGGAGCAGCTCACCCAGGGTGGGAGAGCCTAAAATGCCCCAAATTCCAGCGATTTCCCTGCTAAAAGCCAGTGGGAATGTCTGGGAAAAGCCCCATCTCTACAGGTTTGTGGAGAGGAGCTCCCCAAGGAAGTTGTGCAGTTTTAGGCCTGGCTTAAGGGACTCCTGTCACTCAGTCCCACAGTAAGCTCTAAATAAAGGCTCCCCTGAGTTTAATTCCAATAAAAATGTACCACTGGGTAACTAGTCCAGCTTCCCAATATTCCCAGCATTCCCAATCCCAGCATGGAATGTTTAATCCTGAGGGAAGGCAACACTCCCAGCAGCTCAGCTTAAATACAAGCGGGTTTACTCTGGACTAATTCAAGCCCCACTCACTAAAGCCCAGCTCTCCCAGCCTCATTCCCAGCAGCTCCAGCCTGGGAACAACCACATTGTTCATGAACAGGGTACAGGGGATTCTTCCCTGGGAGGGTTAGGTGGGATATGGGAAGGGATTGGTGGCTGGGATGGAATTCCCAGAGAAGCTGTGGCTGCCCCTGGATCCCTGGGAGTGTCCAAGGCCAGGCTGGAGCAGCCTGGGATAGTGGGAGGTGTCCCTGAAGGGCACTGGCTGAGCTTTAAAGTCCTTTCCAACCCAAACCATTCCACAATTCCATGCCCAGGAACCCCCCAGCTTTGGGAGCCACAGAAATCCCTTAAATCCCAGAGAGCAAAGGAAAAAGGACAGGACAAGATGCTCCTGGAGACAAACCCCTCTCCCACCCCTCTGCCCTCCTTTCCACTGGGACAGCTGACCCAGGGCCAGCACCCTGAGGTGCTGCAGCACAGCAGCCACTCCGGCCTGCTGCCCAGTGTGCCCGGGGAACTGGGAATGCCCTGGGAACTGGGAATGGCCCGGGGAACTGGGAATGGCCCGGGGAACTGGGAATGAACAACTTTGACTTTGCTTCACCCAAATAATCCCGTTGGTGGGAACAGAGACTGGCTTTGCCAGGAGCCTTTCCCCACCACTCCTCTCCCGAATTCCAGCTGCCTGAGGGAGGGAATGACACAGGGCAGGGAATTCCTGGGTGGTTCTGCACGGCCCATTCCCAGCTGCACACCAGCTTTCCCTGGGATAGACCCCTCAGGCAGCAGCAACCCCATCCAAAGGGATTCCCTGTGCAGCCTCAGGGACCAGAAGGCACCTTGGGGGTGTGAGGAAGGATTTTGGGAGAAGGAAGTGCTGCTCCAGCCTGGCTCCCTTCCCTGGGAGTGATTCACCCCTGGCTGCTTTCCACTGGTCCCCGTGCCAAGGAACTGGAGGGACAAGGAAAAGGGAGAAGGAAAAAGCAGCTTTTCCCAGCAGACTGTGACCTGATCCAACACCAAGGCAGTGTTTTTCCAGCACTCCAGGCTCCCATCCCGGTGTTCCCTCCCCGGAACCCCCACAGGAAGACAAGGTGCATCCCATTCCCTGCTGGGCTGAGTTTTCCTCCAGGAAACAAATTAATTCCTTGCCTTCCCCAGCCCTGTGTTGCTCCATTGGGAGGTTTCAAAGAGGACACAGGGAGATATTGGATGTGTTCTGTAGGGCAGGGAAGGGAGCTGGGGAAGGGGCTGGAGCAGCAGGAGGGGCTGAGNGGACGGTCTCAAAGTCTTTCCCCACCTTAACAATTCCATACTTGGAACAAACTTGTCCCAGACCAGCCCCCCAAGGCAGGGCTGAACCCTGAGCTGCTGTGCTGGCACCAGGAGCTCCTTCCCTCCCCAGGGATCACAACCCAGCCAGGGCCACCCCACAGTTCCCCAGCCCCTCCTCTGCATTCCCACCCAGGAGGAACAACCAGCACCAGCTCCAGGCCCTGCTCTGCATCTCAGGGGAGCTTTGCTTGAGAGGTGACAACTCTGAGGGGGCCCAGCTGGCAGGAAAGGGCTTAAAACCACCTTAAACCTGCCCTACACAAGCCTGGCCAGGAGTCCAGGTGGGAAGGGGTTGGCACAGAGGAGTTTTCAAGGCGGAAGGAGGGGTTGGGTTTGATGGGAGGGAGTTGGGGTGAAGCTGCCACCAAAAAAGCCTGGCTGAGTTTCTGCTCCTGGCCATAAAGCCACACTGAGCTGCCTCCAGAAGCACGAGAGCTCCTTGAATCCCAGGGAAAGAGGCCACACAGGGAGGCAGGAGTACAGGGTTCTAGGCAAGAGTGAGTTAGCAAGGCCCTTCCCTGGATCCCAGCTGGAGGAGCAGCACTGCAGAGGATGGGATTCTCTGGGATAGCTGGGGAGGCACAACAGCCCTGTGAGGTGACTCTGACCTGGGGCTTGAGCTTCCCAGGAGAATCCCACAGGAGCTGCTCCCCTGGGTGGGCAAAGTGGGAATAGCCAGGAATGAGAAGGCACAGAATTCACTACGCTGACATTCCCAGGGATGGGAGAGCCCTGGGGATGGGACAGGCTGGCAGAGGCACAGCACAGCTTAGGACAACAAACCTAGAAGTACCTCAAGACCACAATTTTAAACCAGGGCTTAGTGGCAGGAAGGAGAAAGCAAGTATTTTATGCTTAGAATAAACTCAGCTTCAATTTGAGCTTGATTTTAACACGGAGCAGGTTCTGGAATCAGAGTCCAAACCCTGCTCACTCCTCTTAGGCTGGATCTTTCCTCTTTGCTCCTCTGGGGCTGAACTGGGCCCAGAGACTCCCCCAGAGGGTGCTGATCATCAGCTTAAACTCGAGCCTAACACTGAGCTGAGACTGGGTCAAAGGAGGGAATGCCCAGGATGGTTAAAGGATGGAATCCCAAGGATTCCTTCAATAAACTCTCCACACCAGGATGGCTCCAACCAAAACCCTCCAGTCCTCTCTGAAAGAAACTTCCCCACAAACTCAGCCTCCAACTATTAAAACACTCCAAGGGGGAGGAAAATCTGAAGTCCTGTTTAGGCTCCTGCTCCTCTGGAATCAGGATAAAGCACCACAGGAACACAATCCAGTGGGACTGGCCCTTCCCTGCTCCCAGAGCCCCCTGACACAGGGACAGCTGAATTCCTGAATTCCCTGCAGGCTGGTGTTGGAAATAAAGCCCCAGGAGGCACTGCTGGGTCCCACCTGCACCAGGCTCTGCTTTACAAACCCCAGCCTTCCCAAACCACAACCTTCCCAGCTGAGACAGCAACAACTACCTGGAATTCCAGCTGGAACCAGCTGGGCCTGAGCTGGCAGTGCCACTCAGAGCCCACAGAGAGCAGGGAACGGGGCAGTGCCAGGGAGGATGAGGCAGCTCTGGGCCCCACAAAGCTGCTTCAGCTTCAGTCCAACAGTTTAATGCTGGGTTTAACAGCCAAACTCCTCCTGGAGAGCTGCCACCCTGCTGGGTGTCCCCAGGACCCAGCACAGGAACAAGGCCTCTCCAAGAGATTCTGGAAGTGATTTCTCCCTCTGGAGAAGAGGGAACAACTGAACTGTCATGGAATCCTAAAACCCCAGGATGGTTTGGGGGGGAAGGGACCCCAAAGCCCACCCATTCCCACCCCAGCCATGGGCAGGGACACCTCCCACAGCCCAGGGGGCTCCAAGCCCCCTCCAACCTGCCCTTGGACACTCCCAGGGATAAGCAATCCACAGCTTCTCTGGGAACTCCATCCCAGCCCCTCACCACTCCTTCCCAGTATTTAATCCAAACTTACCCTCTTCAGTTTAAGGCCATTCCCAAGCTGTTTGTTCCACAATCCTTTGCTACTTGATCCAGCAGCTCCAGCAGTTTGGAGCCTTCCTGGGAAAAGGGTTGTTACTGACAATCCTCAAGGAAAAAGAGCTTTAAACCAAATCCCAGAACCACTGGGAATTCTACAGCGCGAGGAAAGAAAAACAAACTGAGTTTGGGAACTAAGCTGGAGATTAGTAAAGCTCCCTTGGCCCAGAGGCACACAGGGGGACAAATCCTGGCGTGGCCCCAATCCCCATTTCCCCCCACCTGCAAGAGCTGGCTCTGGAGGAGCACAGGAGGCTCCAGGTGCTGCTCCCACAGGTGGATCATTCCCGGAGTCACCTGCAATTCCCGCCCCTTTGCTTTTCCCAAGGGGAAGTTCAACTCTGCCCTGCTGGCTGTCAGGAACAGACCAGGCACAGAGCAACCCGGCACGGTGGGAGGAGTCCCTGCAGCTGCAACTGCGGGGCTTCAAGGTCAGCCCTGCTTAAAAACCCCAATGATTTAGGGAAAAAAACCCTTTAGATCCTGGTGAAAAACCCCAATGATTTAGGAACAAACACCTTCCACACCCTGGCTAAAACTCCCAAAGATTTAGGAAAAAACACCTTTCAGATCCTGGTTAGAAATCCCAACGATTTAGGAACAAACACCCTTTAGATCCTGGTTAAAAATCCCAATAACTTAGGAACAAACACCTTCCACACCCTGGTTAAAACCCCCAATGATTTAGGAACAAAACACCTTCCAGATTCTGGTTAAAAACCCCAACGATGTAGGAACACCTTCCACACCCTGGCTAAAACTCCCAAAGATTTAGGAAAAAACACCTTTCAGATCCTGGTTAGAAATCCCAACGATTTAGGAACAAACACCCTTTAGATCCTTGTTAAAATTCCCAAAGATTTAGGAACAAACACCTTCCAGATCCTGGTTTAAAACCCCAATGATTTAGGAAAAAAACACCTTCCACACCCTGGTTAAAATTCCCAAGGATTTAGGAAAAAACACCTTTCAGATCCTGGCTAAAATTCCCAAAGATTT
Organism: Scytalopus superciliaris; assembly: GCA_013400415.1. Lineage (NCBI taxonomy): Eukaryota > Metazoa > Chordata > Aves > Passeriformes > Rhinocryptidae > Scytalopus > Scytalopus superciliaris. Next base: position 26,801 of record VXBX01005025.1, read on the forward strand.
AAGAATAAACACTTTCCACATCCTGGTTTAAAATCCCAACGATTTAGGAACAAAACACCTTCCAGACCCCGGTTAAAATTCCGAGATTTAGGAACAAACACCCTTTAGATCCTGGTTAAAATTCCCAGAGATTTAGGACCAAACACCTTCCAGGCCTGGGGAACCCGGAGTTCACACAAAGTTTTCCTGCTTCCCAGCTGAAGCTCCAAACCCCCCCCGGAGTTTCAGGCACCAGGGAAGTGCTGCAGGAAGAGGGCAGGAATTCCCTGCATGCCAGAGCCTGGTCCATAAATGCCTCCAACAATCCCCCAAGTCCCTGTCATGGTTATTAAACCAATTATCCTCTTTATCCCTGCTATGGAATGGGGCCTATTCAGGGCTTCCTCCACAGATCCCATAAACACATCCCACATCCCACTGCCCTGCATTCTTGTCCAGGCCACTTCCCCCTCCTGATTTAGAGGTTTAATGAATAAACAGGAGTTTATCCCTCAGCGTTCTGCCCACCCCGGGTGAGGTACCAGCCCCAGGAAACACACACACATTCCCAAGGCTGGGAAAAGGGGCAGCATGAGCTGGAAAACATGGAAACCTGGAATCTCAGAGTGGTTTGGGCTGAGCTTAAAACCAGCCAGTTCCACCTGCAGGGACACCTCCCACCATCCCAGGTTGCTCCAGCCTGGACACTGCCAGGGATCCAGGGGCAGCCACAGCTCCTCTGGGAATTCCAGCCCTGTCCCTTATCACCCTCCCAGCCAGGAATCCCTTCCCAATATCCCCCCCAGCCCTGCCCTCTGGCACTGGGAAGCCATTCCCCTTGTCCTGCCACTCTCTTCCCGTATAAAAATCCCTCTCCCTCCTTTTCCAAGCCCCTTTAAGGTCCTGGGAAGGTTCACTGAGGCCACCTGGGAACAGGAGATTCCACCACACCCAGAGGGAGGGACAAAGGGACAGGGACCAGGAACTTTCCCTGGAAGGTGCTCTCACTGAAGCTCCTGGAATCAAAACTTCCCACCCAAATCCACTTGGAAAAAGGGACCAGGGCAGAGGGAGGAGTTTGCACCTGCTGGAATCAGGAGCTCCTCATCCATCCCTTCTGCTCCTAACGACCCCACTTCCCTCTCAGCTCCCTAAGGGAGGCACCTCATCCCAAATCAGCCATCCCTACATTTATGTCCACGTTTTCCTGCAGGGAAAAAAACCCAAACTTGCCTGAAGGTTCCCTGCAGGAATAACACCATTGGAGTTCCAGATTCATCCCCCACATCCACAGAAATCCCACTGCCAGGCTGCTGCTATTCTGGGGCACAGTAGTACCAACCCACAAAAACCCCCATCAACCAGAGTGCTGTGGAAAGCAACAAAACCCTGGAATAATCAGGGAAGTGAAAATAAAGGCCGGAATCCTGGGATAATCCAGGAAGTTAAAATAAAGGACAGCTTGGAAATGGCACAACCAGCAGCCTGGAAATTTCCCATTGTGCTTCATTACTTCCCTTTATTTTCACCCCCCTCTTTTACTTATCTCTGCCATCCTGACAACTTTAGCTTGGAAAAGGAGTGGGAATATCCCTCACTTGGGAAGGACTGGAAGGTTAATGAGGGAAGTGGCTTCCCCCTTTCCTCTGGGCAGGGATTATTCCCACCCCAAAGCCTGGGCAGGTCTCCAGAGCTCAGCAATCTTGGGACACGGAGGAGGATAAGCCAGACACACCAACTGGGCAGGATTCTCCTCCTGGAGAGGGATCCAAGCCTGGCATCCACCAGCAGCTCCACGTCCTGCCACACTCAGCACGCTCTTCCCTGGAATTCCAGCCCCACTTCCTCACCCAGGAGCTCCACAAACCAACCCCCTGGCATTAAAGGGAGCAGGGGCAGGACTGGCTGTAGGGCACAGCCCAGGGAGGGGCAGGAATGTGGACACAAAGCCTCACTCCTGGCTCGTGGGCTGGATTCAGTGGGGCCTGACTAAGCCACCAGTGAGGTGGTGACCTAAAAAGCAGCTGGTGTGGGTTTGTGTGACACCAGGGATGGGCTGGGCAGCTCCAGCCACTTCCTGGCACGGGAATCTGCACGTGCCCAAGTCCTGCTGCCTTTGGCTGCCTCGGGAGGCCCAACCTGGGGCCTGGGGGTGGCACCTCCACCCCAGCCAGGGCTCAGCCTCAGCCAGGAGGGGCCAGCCAGGGAATGTTCCCCCCTCCGGGCTCAGGGCTCTCTCTGAGGGGCTGCTCTGCTGCTGGGAGCTCTTTGTAGGAGCACAAAACCCTTCAGGATCCCAGCCCCATCCACAGGGATGGGCAGCCCCTTCCTGGGATGCTCAGCAGAGCATTCCCCAGCTGGGATTTGGCATGAAACCTGCAGAGACCATGGAATGAAACCTGCAGAGACCGTGGGATTCTCCTGCAGAGACCATGGGATTCTCCTGCAGAGACCCATGGAATTCTCCTGCAGAGACCCATGGAATTCTCCTGCAGAGGCCCATGGAATTCTCCTGCAGAGACCATGGAATTCTCCTGCAGAGGCCCATGGAATTCTCCTGCAGAGACCATGGAATTCTCCTGCCTCGAGTCCCACCTCTCGTGCCTTCCAAGCCTGGAGAGAACAGGGGAGAGTCCCACACAGAACATCCCAAAATGTCCTGATCACACTGGATTTTGGGAGGCACCAAGAGGCACAGAGGACAATGTAAGGGCTCACTGACTGAGCTGAACCCAGCCTGGGACTCCAAACCCCCCGTTAATGCCTCTGCTGTATTTGCTCATTAATTATGTCATTAACCCTGCTGTGTCCCAGCAGGTAAAGCACAAAACGATAAAGCCCTAAAAAAGAAAAAGCAAACTCCATGGAATTCCCTATTTCTCAGCAGAGGACTGGAAGTTTTGGCTCCCACAAGACAGAGATGCTGGTTCAGACCCAAAGGAGAGGGAAATCATGGAATGGTTTGGGTTGAAAGAGACCTTAAAGATCCCCAATTCCCAGGGGTGCCACAACACCAGCTGTTCTCCTGCACGATTCCCACTGATCCAACCAACTCCAGAGCAAAACTAAGGGGGAAAAAGGCCCCAGATCCAGGAGCACAACGTTGGGAAGAGGCAGAGCAGCCCCTGGGCCCCCCCAAATCACCTGCAACCCCCAAACCCACTTCCTCTTGTGACTCAACAGCCAAATCTTGGCTTAATCCCCAAGAGTTCCCAACACATCCCAGTGAGGTGATGAAAAATCCTGGCTTGTTCCAGAGCAGGGATGTTCCCAAAGGCACAGCAGGGGGGGAACCACACCTGGGGATGTGCCCAGACCCAGGAGTGGGCAGGGCCCACCCTGGCCCCAAATCCCAGCCCAAGGATCCAATCCTGTAATCCCCAGGCACACGGGGAGCCAAACACCAACCAGCTCGGCCTAAACCCCTAAAGCTGAGCTTAGAGCAGGCAGGGCAGGTGGGCTGGGCCGTGAGCTCTGCAGGGCTTTGCAGTGGGGCACCAAATTCCCCTATTTTGGGGCAGAAGCACTTCAGTGGCAGCATGTGGAATGCCAAGTGTTTCCTCCCCACTGATGCAGGAAGGGCTCAGGGTCAGCAGCACGGGCTTAATTCCCTCATTTCACTGCCAGTTTTGGTGCCTCTGGCACAATCCAAGGCTGGGGAAGGGCAGGAGTGACCAGAAGGAAAAGGGGGCTCCCAGTTTATTCTCCAGTCCTGTGAAACTGGGGGGGGGTTGAGGCACCTCCCAGCCCATCATTAATCCTGGGGGTCCCAAACACTGTCCCTGTCCCTGCTGAGCTCCCAGAGCGGGTCGTTTTCCAGGGAAATCTTACTTTCCATGGCCCCTTCTGGCTGACACCAAAGCAAAGGGAACAGAAACCACCAGGTAACCCCAAAAGAGCTGGATTAGGAGGTAAAGTAAAGCAGTAAAGTCAGTGTAACCACAGGAGTCACCTCAGCCATTCCCAGGAGGAATGTTTTGACTCCCAAAGGGGTTATTTCCCTATTGAAATACATACATATTTCCTATTGAAATGCCAGTTTTCCCTAAGGAATGTTCCCTGCTCTTGTGGGCTCCACAATCCTGCTGTGCAAACAAGGATTCCAAAGCCAAGCCATCCCTGAAATTCACATGGAAGCCACTCCACACCTGTGGTTTTTCATCCAAACAAACTGCACCTGCTCATTTCCAAACCTGACTCTTTGCCTGTGCTGGGAATTCCCAAAATTCAGCAACTCTGAAGCCAAGTGGGATGTGATGCCCTCAGGAAGCATCCCATGGAGCAGCTGCCACCAGCCTCCCCTGGATCCAACAGGGAGAAAACTCCCCACGCCTAAAAGGGAAGGAAAACCAGGGAAATACTAAAACAATTCCAGAAGAAGATAAAGTAAAAAGGATTTTCCCAAACAAACCAGTTTGGGAACAGCCAGGACAGAACTCCATGCTGAGGCCTTGTTTCCCAGAGGGGCTGGGAATTCCCATCCCTGGCTTGGGAGGTGGGAATTCCATGGGATTTAAAGTCCCTTCCCAGCCAAACATCCCGGAATTCCATGTTTGCTCCCCCAGGTTCCTCTCGGATCTCCCAAAAATCCAACAGCTCCCCTTCCCAACCCCACTGAAAGCCCAAAGGTGGCTCTTCCCAAACTAAACCAACACGTGCCTTTCACACCCTCCACGCCGGACTGAGCCAGACCTAAAGGAGCAGCTTTACTGGGCCCTAAACCCCAGATGGGTCTTAACTCTTCAACCACGTCCATGCTGCTGATGGAAGAGCTCACAGCACAGTTTTAACACAGCATGTTGATTCAGAACCAGTTTTAGAACCCGAATTTGATTCAGAATCAGTTTTAAAGCTCCGTTTTGTTTCAGAATCAAGTTTTTAAAACCCTGTTTTGATTTAGAATCAGTTTTAGAACCCAAACTTGATTCAGGATCAGTTTCAGAGCCCCACTTCGATTCAGAATCTGTTTTAGGACCCCATTTTGATTCAGAATCAGTTTTAAAGCCCCATTTTGACTTAGGACCAGTTTTAGAAGCCCATTTCCATTTATAATCCATTTTAGAGCCCCATATTAATTCAGAATCAGTTTTAGAGCCCCATTTCAATTCAGAATCAGTTTTAGAGCCCCATTTTAATTCAGAATCAGTTTTAGAGCCCCATTTCCATTTAGAATGGCTTTTAGAGCCCCATTTTGATTTAGAATCAGTTTTAGAACCCCATTTTGATACAGAATCAGTTTTAGAACCCCGTTTTGATTCAGTACCAGCTTTAAAACCCCACCTCGATTCAGAATCAGTTTTTGATTCAGAGTCATTTCAGAGACACCCTCAAGCCCAAACTGAGTCTCTCAGCCCAGTCCATGGTGCCCCCTGGGCCAGGCCTGGCCCTGCCAGCAGGACAAAGCCGAGGCCCAGCTGGTCCCAGTTAATCACCCACCACCCTCCCAGCTCTGCAGCCCCCAAACCCACCCCAGGAGGTGACTCAGGGACACAGGCCTGGGACCACACACTGCTCCCTACCTGTCTGGGCTCAACACCTGGCTTTACCCTCACAACTGGTCGGGTTTAGGCAAAAAGCTCAGATTTTAAAGCCTGACAGAGAGTCTTTCCCAGTGCAAACATCCCCAAGCTCAGCTTTGCCCACCAGTCCCTGCCCACAGGGTGGGAGCAGGGCATGGACACTGATTCTAGCCTAAAAACTGGTCGGGTTTAGGCAAAAGCTCAGATTTTAAAGCCTGACAGAGAGTCTTTCCCAGTGCAAACATCCCCAAGCTCGGCTCTGCCCACCTGGACACTGGTTTTCCTCTCTCCATGCCATTTACTCCTCAAGCACCACCTCAGCCCTCTCCTCCTCCTCCAGTCCAACAGCCTGTCCCAATCCAAGCACTACTGCAGATCCACTGGGGAGGGACTGGGGACAATCAGAGAAGGCACACCTGTAATTTCCAAACCCCAGCACTCCAGGCCAGGTAAAAAACCCCTTGGAACTGGGAAATAATGAGGAATTTGTCCAACAGCTTTTAACCCCCACCTTCCACAGGGATGGACAAATCCCCCCCAGAGTTAAACTCCTCTAAACGGGTCATAAGTGCAAAGTTTTCCTGACAAAACCATTCCCACAAATTTAAAATATTCATCTTAAAGAGAGTCACACACGCACAAAAACTCAAAGTCAGCGAAAACCTTCCAGAAAGACCCACCCAGACTCTGCTTGTACAACCCCAAAGGACAGATTATTTCAGGCTGGGGGTTTTGTAGCTGCTTTTCCAAGGGAAGCACCTGTGGGAAGCAGCATGTGACCCCCTGGCAATGCTCCCAGATGGGTGCACCCCCTTCCTCGGCCTGAGTCACTGACTGGGAGTCTCCACCGCCCCTGGATGTGGGTCAGGCAGGACACACAGCCCTGCCCTGCAATTCCCAGCCCAACAGGGGCTGGAGCTGACAAACCACACCAGCTCAGTTTGGAAAGGATTTGGAACACCCCATTCCAAGGAAATCCTCTGGGAGGGGCTTGGCTTCTCCTGGAAGGCTGGATCCACTGGCTCCAGGGAGTAGGTCCAGGGGTTTAGGACTGAAGGACGGCTCTTGGAAGCTGCAAAATAAACCCCTGGCCGAGTCCCGGATCCTGAAGCAGCCACAGCTCCTCGGGAATCATTAATGGATACACAAGAGGCAGGAAAATCACTGTTTTCCAAGAGAATAAACCCACCCTCGGTCTTGGGCAGATCCCAAGAGAGGCCAAGGAACTGGAAGAGGATGGAGAGTGAAGATGAGGAGGGAAGAGGAGAGGGAAAATCTGGGAACAGACCGGAAGAGACGCCTCAGTGATGACAAAGGGAGTGCTTTTACTTCCCTGCCACACCCGGCATTCCAAGAGCATCCACACCAAGAGCTCTGACCATGCCAGGAAGGCGAAGCACCGGGATGTGGTGGGAGATGCAGCCCATGCAGGGGCTCCTGCTGGGAGCCCCAGGGATGACAAGGCTCCCTGTCACGGGAGCCCTGCTTTGGTGGGGAGGAACAAAGAGCTGGGCCCTGTGCTCGTTATTCCAGAACTCCATGGACCAAATCCCTGGGAAAGGGAGCGCAGAAAGCAGGAGCTGAGTGCACACAACGGGGCACACAATGAGGGCCGGGCTCCAGCACACACAGCTGGAATTCACGTTTGAGAGGAGAGATAAAGANTAATTCAGAATCAGTTTTAGAACCCCATTTCAATTCAGAATCAGTTTTAGAGCCCCATTTTAATTCAGAATCAGTTTTAGAGCCCCATTTTAATTCAGAATCAGCTTTAGAGCCCCATTTCCATTTAGAATGGCTTTTAGAGCCCCATTTTGATTTAGAATCAGTTTTAGAACCCCATTTTGATCCAGAATCAGTTTTAGAACCCCGTTTTGATTCAGTACCAGCTTTAAAACCCCACCTCGATTCAGAATCAGTTTTTGATTCAGAGTCATTTCAGAGACACCCTCAAGCCCAAACTGAGTCTCTCAGCCCAGTCCATGGTGCCCCCTGGGCCAGGCCTGGCCCTGCCAGCAGGACAAAGCCGAGGCCCAGCTGGTCCCAGTTAATCACCCACCACCCTCCCAGCTCTGCAGCCCCCAAACCCACCCCAGGAGGTGACTCAGGGACACAGGCCTGGGACCACACACTGCTCCCTACCTGTCTGGGCTCAACACCTGGCTTTACCCTCACAACTGGTTGGGTTTAGGCAAAAAGCTCGGATTTTAAAGCCTGACAGAGAGTCTTTCCCAGTGCAAACATCCCCAAGCTCAGCTTTGCCCACCAGTCCCTGCCCACAGGGTGGGAGCAGGGCATGGACACTGATTCTAGCCTAAAAACTGGTCGGGTTTAGGCAAAAGCTCAGATTTTAAAGCCTGACAGAGAGTCTTTCCCAGTGCAAACATCCCCAAGCTCGGCTCTGCCCACCTGGACACTGGTTTTCCTCTCTCCATGCCATTTACTCCTCAAGCACCACCTCAGCCCTCTCCTCCTCCTCCAGTCCAACAGCCTGTCCCAATCCAAGCACTACTGCAGATCCACTGGGGAGGGACTGGGGACAATCAGAGAAGGCACACCTGTAATTTCCAAACCCCAGCACTCCAGGCCAGGTAAAAAACCCCTTGGAACTGGGAAATAATGAGGAATTTGTCCAACAGCTTTTAACCCCCACCTTCCACAGGGATGGACAAATCCCCCCCAGAGTTAAACTCCTCTAAACGGGTCATAAGTGCAAAGTTTTCCTGACAAAACCATTCCCACAAATTTAAAATATTCATCTTAAAGAGAGCCACACACGCACAAAAACTCAAAGTCAGCGAAAACCTTCCAGAAAGACCCACCCAGACTCTGCTTGTACAACCCCAAAGGACAGATTATTTCAGGCTGGGGGTTTTGTAGCTGCTTTTCCAAGGGAAGCACCTGTGGGAAGCAGCATGTGACCCCCTGGCAATGCTCCCAGATGGGTGCACCCCCTTCCTCGGCCTGAGTCACTGACTGGGAGTCTCCACCGCCCCTGGATGTGGGTCAGGCAGGACACACAGCCCTGCCCTGCAATTCCCAGCCCAACAGGGGCTGGAGCTGACAAACCACACCAGCTCAGTTTGGAAAGGATTTGGAACACCCCATTCCAAGGAAATCCTCTGGGAGGGGCTTGGCTTCTCCTGGAAGGCTGGATCCACTGGCTCCAGGGAGTAGGTCCAGGGGTTTAGGACTGAAGGACGGCTCTTGGAAGCTGCAAAATAAACCCCTGGCCGAGTCCCGGATCCTGAAGCAGCCACAGCTCCTCGGGAATCATTAATGGATACACAAGAGGCAGGAAAATCACTGTTTTCCAAGAGAATAAACCCACCCTCGGTCTTGGGCAGATCCCAAGAGAGGCCAAGGAACTGGAAGAGGATGGAGAGTGAAGATGAGGAGGGAAGAGGAGAGGGAAAATCTGGGAACAGACCGGAAGAGACGCCTCAGTGATGACAAAGGGAGTGCTTTTACTTCCCTGCCACACCCGGCATTCCAAGAGCATCCACACCAAGAGCTCTGACCATGCCAGGAAGGCGAAGCACCGGGATGTGGTGGGAGATGCAGCCCATGCAGGGGCTCCTGCTGGGAGCCCCAGGGATGACAAGGCTCCCTGTCACGGGAGCCCTGCTTTGGTGGGGAGGAACAAAGAGCTGGGCCCTGTGCTCGTTATTCCAGAACTCCATGGACCAAATCCCTGGGAAAGGGAGCGCAGAAAGCAGGAGCTGAGTGCACACAACGGGGCACACAATGAGGGCCGGGCTCCAGCACACACAGCTGGAATTCACGTTTGAGAGGAGAGATAAAGATGCTGCTCAGAGATTCCTGCTGGGGGGTGAAGTCCAGGGGAGCAGGAGGATTCAGGCCCCTCTCCCTCAGGGTGGAATCACCCCCCACAGGAGGAGGGAGGGAAAGCAGGAGGTGTCTGGCTGGGAATGTGCTCCATCTGGAAGACCTGTGGCTTTACCTGTGGGGTCTCTCCCACCTCAAGAACCTGTCCTGTTTATCCCAGTTAGGCTCTGCTTAAACCTCAGTTCAAGAAGTGCACGAGGACCAACAGGTGCTGGGAACATTCAGACATCCTGGGGCGGCTCCAGATGCACCTTCCCTTCCCTTCCCGAGAGCCCAATTCCTGCTGCTTTGCCTCCATGGAAGCAGAAAAGCCCCAAAGAAAACTGGGAGAGAAGCCTGTCAGGAGGCTGAATGTCAGCAGTGCTTTGCTGTTGCTTCCCATGGGATGCAGGACAGGGATCCTGTCCCTTTGGGAAGAGGGACTGCAGCCACCTCTGTCCTCAGCATTCCCGTGGAGGCAGCAAACCTGGAGCTGGACAAAAGTGACCCGTGTGTGCCCATCCCTTGGGAAGAGGCACTTGGCACTGGTGGGATTTAATCCCTGAGCTTCCAGACTGGCTGCACAGCTTCCTCCAGGGACACAGGGTGGGACAGGGAGCCAGGATGTGTCTGAAGGACCCATTAGCTGATTTTCTTCCAGAAGCAGAGTGAGGAAACACCCATGGAAAGCACAACTGCTGCTCCCCAGGAGCCCAACAGGGATCAGACCCGCCTGTTTGCCAGGAACCAACAAAGCAAACAGCCAACAATCCCAGGATTTGCTCCTCCCAGGACTCCAAAAAATTCCCAAAGAGAATTTCAGGGCAGGACAAAACACAGGCTGTACCTGCAGGAAGATTCAGTGGAATTTTTCCCTGGCCCATGACACAGTGCAGAGCCTCATCGGGGGGGCATCTCCTGCCTCATCCCAAAGCTGCAGGCGTGCCAGGGGTTTTGCAGGATGTGGAGCCCTGCTCTGAGCTGACACCATTTGGCTGCTGCTGCGGCTCAGAAACGCTGGGCACGGGGAGCTGCTTCCCAAAGGCTCCCCGGGATTGCAAGGGAGTCGTGACGACCCTTCAAAACAACCCCCCACTACCAATCCAGGCGCAGCTTCCCCGGGAAAGGCAGGAGGAAGAGCACCAACCCCGCGGATCCGGTGGGAAGCGGAGCAGGGACACCATTTTCCAAGCAAGGCGCTCGTTTTCCCGAAATCCCGAGGCTGCTCTGGGGTGGTTTTAAACTGTTACAGCAAAGAACCTGCCCCTAAAATGTGTTTGATCAGCACTGAGTGCCCCAAGGCCGCTTTGGAACTGGTACCAGAAGCACAATCCTGCTGGGCTACTCGGAATTCCAAAGGCACTCCGAGTTTGGGAGCGAGAGGAGGAAACAGTTAAAATCACCCAAATGCAGAGCAATACAAGGACCTCCTTTTCCCTGTTTTCCTGATTTTAAGCAGGGCTGGGATGCGAGGCTACAACAGGCACACTCCAAGCATTCCTGGCCGAATCCGTAATTCCCGGTTTTATCTCCGGGGCTGTGGCAATTCCAGGATTAAGCAGGTGCTCCCTGGGATTCCAGGTGTGCTCCACGAGCCTGAGCTCCAGTATCCTCCACGATCCAACGGCCAAGGCAACGATGGCACAGTGACCTCAGAACTCCAGCCAGTTTTCTGGGAAGAAACCCCATCCAGCCACCAGCAAAGCCACCAAATTCCACTCTAAAAGCAGCAGGATGATCCCCCTGGAAGTTGTCCTTTAGGCAACACAGACTATTTATTGCTCCAGTTTGCTCGGCTTTGGCAGAAATTCACGGACTGAAAGCTGTCCCAACAGCAGGCACCGCCCCCTGAGCCACAGTTACCTGGATTTTAGGGACCAGCCACGGCCTGTGCCAGCATTTCTGGTGGCTCTGGGGAAAAGGGGGGGCTCTCCCAGTCCTGGAATGGAGCTGTTGCCACATCCTTGTGCATTCTGCAGCATCACCAGACGATCCCCCCCATCCCTGGGGGCCTCATTAAAAGGGAGCTCCAGCAGCAGAGCAGGAGGAATCCTGAAATTCTCATCCCGACTCCTCAAAAGTTTCCAGAAATGTCTCTTTTTTTAAAAAAAACAAAAAAAAAAACAAACCAAACCCAACCAACCCACAACAACAAACCCCTACCAAAACAAGACATTCCAGTGCTCAGGCTCTTCCCTGGGGACAGGCCAGAGAGAACAAAGCCACGTGACCCCCCCCCCTTGCTCAACTCCCCTTGGAAGGGGTTCAAGTCGGATGATAAGTGTGGTGTAAGCCTATAATGGGCATAAAAAGGAATTTATCCCAAATGTAAACTCTGTCCTCCCCTCTGCCTGCCCGGAGCAAACACGGGGGGGAGTTGGGCGATTACAAAACGCTCCCCCCCCCCAC
>VXBX01005026.1:0-56782 GCA_013400415.1 Scytalopus superciliaris
CGAGGCCTAGCCATGAATGAATGTTTGTATTGGTCCTGAATTTCAGAGCAGATCAGCAGAAGAGTATATTAAAAGGAGATTTTAATCCTAAGTAAAACTGCCAGACTGCACCAGACAACAAAGATAAACCTAGTTCTCATATATATTGGAAACAGATGTTGAAAGGATGTAACAGTTTTATAAATGCGAGTTTGAAATTACTGCATTGCTCATAAGTGATGAAATAACAAGTGCAGATTCTCATAACTGTTCAGGATTTTATTGATCCAAAGGAAGAAATGACAGAAGAAAAAAATATCTCCTTGGTGGTGTTCTTTTCCTATAGAAGGATCTCTTTCACCTTTTTTTTCAGTTCACGGGGTTGAAATCTGAAGCTGGTTTTGCACCTTCCGTGGCCCTCAAAGCAGCAGGCACAGGCTAGAAGTTTTCTGTGTCACAGGTATCCTTAACATTTGTGTTCAATAAGACTTACAGAAAAGCAGCAGAAGTAGACTATAAAGTCTCTGGGTCTTCCTGCCATGTATCACACAACTGAAAGTGATGTCCTGAATCTCCCTCCCCTACTCCTTTGGCAGCCAGGTGTGTCCTGCTTCTTGGCAGGCAGGAAGAGGAAAGCAGGTCATCCCAAAGCTCAGGGATGTGAGCAGAGGATGCTCTGTGGGCAGCCTTCTGTTTTTCAAGTCAAAAAGGATTTTCCAAGAGTATTTTCACTGAGACAGCCTTTGGTGACTTGGGACAAAAGTACACAGTGTGTTTACTCAGGCCAAGAGAACCCCGGCACTCAGGACCCACAAGCAATACCTTAGAGCCAAAATCCACTTCGTATATTCCAATTAGGAGTCATTCCACAGCAAGGAGCACCAGGGGCATATATTGCTGCTAACATCAGCGGCTCTTCACTTGGTGTGCTGTGTTTTGTAGGATTTTGGATTGCACCCCCTATAGCTGACTTTGAAGTAATCCAGTCCTGAGGTATGAAAATAAGGACTTTAAGAGAAAATCTCACGGTCAAAGACAATGTTTCAAGCATGGCCAATGCAGCATTTTTTGTAGCTTCTGCTACATGATCAGAGAGCAGCTGTTATCCAACATAACCACAGATTTGAAAATGTAATTAAGAAATCGTGAAACAATGGAGGATTTAGTGGTTTTACAATTCAGTTGCAATGCCCAGCCATGCCATCAGTTTAATCCCTGTTGCACTGGATGAATCACAAGATTTCATCCTTCTGCAGTTTCCCCAGACTTTTGGCAAGACACTACAGCACTGATGGTTAGAGGAGTGACAAAACTGTGATAACATCCTAGAAACAATACCTGGATCCTGTTGCTCCCTCTCACCCAACAATCTCTATTTCAATTGGACAGGCAAGTTGACAGTGCAGGTCTCCAGTGTAGTCCCCCCTCAGGGGGCCTTAGGGGGAAGGAAATGAAGTTTACACAAGACATTCTGGGAAAAGCAAATTAGGGGAGAAAACAGCAGTTCAAAAGCAATGTTTGCGACTGTTGTGTAGTATGAAAGTGAAACTTGGCAGAGAATTCTCCCGGAATTGCCATGGACATGCACTCCTGATTCCGTCTCAGATCGATGGAAACAGTGCAATTTCCGTCTCATGCCTCTGCAAATAAAGGAACTGAGAAGGATCAAGGGGCCCTGAGATAAGTGGATCTTTGGGAATTTGCTTTGCCACAGGTTTTGATGTGATTTTAATGGAAAATAGAATGCAAATAATAGGTTGATCGTTAATCAAGGCACTCAGTATCAAGTGTCCATTGTTCTTTTTACAAAAACAGTTATTGCATGAGTCTCACACAGGTAAAATAGATTTAAAAGGCTTAAAAGATCATGTAGGATGGTGAAATCATAAAGTACTCAAAGTAAGGTACTGTCAGAATTGTGGGTCACCTTTTGAACATTCACTGAGATTATGAGATTAAGGACCATATTGTTTTTTGTTTTCTCCAGGGGAATCTCTGTCTTACTGAATACACAAAGTGTATGGATTTCAGTTGATGAACAGACATGAAACATCTATAATACAGAGTTTCTTCAGCATGTGATTTTGGTTATTGCAAGCTGTTGAATCCATGATATGAAAACAGAATTGGCTATTTCTCTCTAGCTTTTCATTTAGTATTCATGCTTGGAGTTTATGAGTGCTACACAAATATTTGCAGTGTAATTTTCACAAGACAGTACTCAGGGAACACAGTATTACAGGTAGAGAACACAAAGATCTCAGGGGTAAAAGTTTTCACTGCTTGTGTGGGTCAGATCTTGTATGTGTAGGAAGAGATCTTTACAGAATTTAAAGAACTGTCTATGAGTTAATGTGCTCAAAGCACAAGTCCCATACATATCAAATACTGTCTTGAGCTTTAGGCATTTCTGTAAGTCAGGCAGTCACCTAAAAAATTGAGAATATACTTGCAGATCATCTGGGAGAAACAGATTTAACTCAGCTGTCTGATACTACATGGGAAGTAGTACAGTCCGGCAGAGAATCCTCCAGGTCAGTATCTGATAGTCATTAAGACATTCTTTCTCTTACACTGTGTTCTCTGCCTTATGACTTCCTTTGCCTTGAACTTCTGCTGCAGCTAAAGTTTCCTTCATTATACTCAAAGAACCCTGGGATCTTGTGTATAAATAACTCTTCAACTATGTAATTAAATATGATGTTGCAACTATGTATTTGGTGGCCAAATGAAGGGTGCATAAATAATTCTAGTTTGGGCTTTTCATAAATGTTAACATTTGACATTATGACCATAATGCATAATTGCCATGTAATGTTTTATTTCTTCTTAATTTTTTAAGAAATAAACTGGAAAAAAGTACTGTATTCTGGCAGCATGTGAAATGTCAGCAGGATTGGAACCTAGATGCACTGTACTGCTTTGCCCTGAATAAGCTGACAGGATAATTGATTTCAGGATGACTAACCATTGTCTAGGTGAACCAGCATAAACAGAAATAACACATTTTTTCTACCCAAGTAAGAACATGATGCCTGACAATTCCTGGTTCTACTCAGGACCAGTCTCTTTGCCTTCCTCTGGGAATTTTTTATTCCAGACTGACTTTCCTTGCATGGCTTCTAAAAGAGCCAGCTGATGTTCTCTGGAGAGTTGTGCAGCTCTTCTTTCTCCTCTCACTCTTGCTTGTCTTCATCCAGCACGCTGGGAATGCCTAAGCCCAGCTTTTCTCCTAAGCACTTTGGTTATAGCTTCAGGCAGTTCCAGTTCCAAGCCAATGGGAATGACTGCTTATCAATCTCTTCTTCTCCTCTGCCCAGGCCTCACCAATATCTCCCAATGTCTCTTTCCTTCCCATCAAAGGCCCGTTCAGTATTATTCCCTCCACCGAGCTTTCAGAACTTAACCACTCTTCTTCTTCTCACCATGCATTCAAACATCCTCCTTCCCTCTCCCTGCCTTTCCTTGCTAAACAGATAAAATATTTCAAAATGTCTCTCCAGATACCTGAACCTGACTGATGTGGCTGGCACAAAGCAATCCTGGCAAATGAAAGGATCTGGCCGCTGGCTTCCATTCCAGCACCTCTCTGTTTCCCACATGCTCTGTAAGTAGATAATCTTATGTTTTGGACTGGTGTTTGTTTTTTTTTCCCCCTATGTGTTTTGATCAGCTGCTTTTTTGTTTTACTACAGTCAGCACTATTTTGGCTTATCTGTTTTCAGACATGAACAGAACACTTACTGTGCTGTGGAGTAAAAATGCATTCTCAACTAGATATAATCAAAGTTTGATTTCTGCCTCATGCTGTAAGTTTGAGCAGGACTGGTTCTATCAGTCCTTCTAGTCCCCACCTTTACTGCAAAGAGAATAAGATTTTACATGCAGAATAATAGTGTGTAAGTTAGAGGCAATGGAATGTGTTGCTATTATGGGATTATGTTTATAAGGAGGTGCAAAGAACTCCCACAGACAAAACCTGGTGATTAATTGGGTATTGTGGGTGCTTGATGTTTTTAATTTAGGCTTTCAGAGATTAATAAGCCCTGCCGCCCTGTGCTAAATTATCTTTCTTCATCAAAAAACAGTAAGTATTTGTAGCTTTTTACCCTATATACTGCTCAATTATGGAATTGAAACAAAAGAAATCGTGGTTTCTGCAATTGGGAGCATTAGCCATTGCATTTAAACCAATTTTTTAATATAACTGCATTGAATAACTCTCCTTACCTGATTTTTTTTTTTTTTTAATTATTACTTTTAAGTGAATGTAGTGTTACTCCTCTGGCTTGAAATCCTGTATGTTGTTAAATGGCTACATTTCGGTGGGCTTGCTTTATGAACTCGGTTTCTTTCCCACAGCATGTCTATGAACAGCTGGTCTGCAGCCACAGGAAGGCCTTTTTGAGAAAGCTGGGGGCAGAGAGCGGGAAGCGATGTCAAAGGTGCTGAAGGTTTTCCTCGGCTCCAGGGCACCGGCCACCTCATCCTTGGAATTGCTCAGCAGAGTGAGAAAGTGTCCCGATTTACTGTACATCCTGGGCAGTCTTGGCCAGAGCAGGTTCTGTGGGACCCCACCCCTTTCTTTATTCATGGTAATATTTCATTCGCTTTTGATTGCCTTTCCACATTAAGCAGATGTTTTTATTAAGCTCTCCAAGGTGACACACAGGTCATTTTCTTGGGTGGTTACTGTTAATTCAAAATTCAACAATGTGTGTTAGTAATATCCTTCCAACACACCTTATTTTGAATTTTCCATCATGAACTTCCTTTGCTATTGTGCTGCCTAATTGCCTAGGTTTGTCTTGACTAGTTTAAATAATTGTTAGTTGTTAAAAAAAATGGTTCCATGGCAAGTCATACACGGTGCTGATTAAGCCCTTTTCCAGCACATGAATTAATATAGTGAAGTTCTGATAGTCTCACAGTACTTTGTTACTAGCCATTGCCATGTTGAAAACTGCCCTTTTTCCTCTATTCTGTTCTCTTTCAGCCATTTTGTGACCAAAATAAAACCCCCACCTTACAACCTCCCAGCTTCCTTACTAGCCTCTTGTGAGGTATATTGTCAGAAATGCTTTCAAAATCCCAATAAATTATGTTCATGAAACAATTCTTGTTCCTCATCCAGCTGAATTCTCTCAAATGTTCTCTGAAAACTCTCAAAATGCACTAATCTAATTCAGAAAAAGGCTCAGGAATGCTAGTAAATTATGGTTGACTTGCTTCTTTTTAGTAGTTGGCAGTGACTGTATTGATGCTGTGTCTGGCTCTAAGCCACTTATATTCCTGTCAGAAAAATTAGTAGCGTTAATTGTTGCTCTGGGATTCCGCTGGATCCCAAGCAGTTTCCGGTACCAAAGGGAGGCAGAAAGCTCTCACTGCACACCTGGTCTGTCTGGGAACTCTGTGTTCTGGGCAGTGGTAGCGATGGAGAGGCTGGGCTGGAGGTCAAAGAGCACTTGGATAAACTGGACGAGGTCAAAACTCTGTGTGAAGTGAGTCCCATCACATCCCACAGTGTCTGCCTTCCTGCTGCCAGAAAGCCTTAATTGATTCCATGGAAACCCTCTCACAGCTGACCTAACGTCTTCACTGCCAGTTTTGTATGTCTGGGGGACAGGAAGTATTTTTGGCAGGGAGAAGGCAGAGAACATGCTGAAGGTAGTAGAGAGAAAGTGCAGTCAAAAAGGGTTGAAAGTATTTTATTGGAATTTTTAAAATGATGATGGGAGGAAGAGAAATGAACCAGATTCTCGTAAGATAAGATGCTAGATAGGAATGATGATATAGCCCTTATTATTAAGAGATAGAGTAATCTTTGTGGAGAATGCCTTTTTGCTGCCTGTGGGACTAAGCTTCATTCAGCCCTTCAGTTTCCAGTACTGAATTGACATTGCACACCTCCCTCAAAGATCTGGCCTGGAATATCTGCATCGTATCAGAGTGATCTGAACAGTCACAGCTCTTTTCAAATTTCATTGTCACTCATCAGTCTGCACATTTGCTCAATAAACTTTCCTAGTTGCACCAAATGCATATATTCTAAGCAAACGTCTAAAGGGAATAACTTAATATCATGGAAATAATTACCAGCAACTCATACTATGCTTCCTGCCAGTTCACAAAGAACCCTATTTTTCCAAAATGTGAATGTTATATTGCTGCTTAATAGAGTTGAACCTTCAAACAAAATGGTGAAAATTTCTCTTTTATCTTGTCAGAGAAGAACAGCAGCATTGCCAACTCCTCCGATACAATCTAGAACTGCTTTAAACTGAGGGTATGATCCAAACACTATTAAAAATTAAAGTGGAAAAGTGGCTATTCTGGGAAGCTCTTTCCATATACCTGTAGTTTTGGGCATATGAGGAAACACTGCTCTCACATTTCAGATGTTTGCAGTTCCTATTAAGTAAATTTTACTACAGATGGAAAATTATCTTTCATTTAACACAAGTTTGGTTGATGCACTAGTCAAATTTCATGTCTTTAGGTGTCATCTATCACATCACTAGTTTCTCATGGAAGCAGTTAAAAATTGGGGGTTACAGTGTGGCCTCTTTTATGCTGAGGGGAGTTGCACCATCAGTATCTTTTGAAATTCTATTTATCAGGGAATCAGACTTTAAGTGGTTCTTCTGCAGTGATGTCAAGCAGGAGCAATGCCATTGAGGTTCTTAACATGGTGCCAAAGCAAAGTGGATGAAAACCACTGCAAAGCACAGCTGTTGACTCAGTGGCATTTGTTTTTCTTTACTAAGACATCTGCAGTTTTGTCAATAAGAAGCATGATAAATTAGTGTTTGTTGAAATATTTGTTGCCCTATGTTACACATTACTGGCAGAGAAGCTGAAGTGGCACTAGTTCTTTCAGCAAGGATGTTCCAAACCAGCTTGGGAACATCTCTGTCATGCTGCAGGCAATGGCTATGATGGATTGTCAAATATCCTTTATCTCTTTTATTCTTGTTTTAACATAGACTTTTTTCATGGCCCACAGATGGCACCTGAAAGTACAGTGTCTGTTCCAAAAGAAATTCCAAGCTCTTTTTTTTCCCCTCATCTTCTTCCAAGAGAAAAAAGTACACATACTTTTAGTGTGTTATGGCCTTATGTGGGACACCACCCACAACCTCACCCTTTTTTCCCCTTCCATGGATAATCTTTTCACAGGGTGGAGAGGGGATGGGATGGGATGGGAAAAAAAGAGTTGCTTTCATGTTTTCTAGCAATGATTTTGTCTACAACTATTTCCTTCTTGACTTCTTACTCACTGTTTATGAAATCTCCCTGTACTTTAACAATAGTATTGTTGCCACAGCTGCAGTGATTATATTTCCCTAACTTCTCTCATTTTGGGGCTTGGAATCAGTGTGGTTTGTTTTCATACATGGTAACTTGGAACAGCCTATAATAACATTACAGAAAGCACTGATAATATAATTGTAATGTGCACACACACTACTTTCTCTGCTCTCTTGTCTGCAGGATCAAATACCTAATTTGTTGGGGTTTTTTTAATACTTTGTCTACAACAAGAAGCAAACAGCTCATTCCAGATAGGAACAAAAAATTTAGATGGTTTATAAGCATACTAATATGGGGTCAGTGAATATTTTAAGTATTTAATTGTGCAGCCATGTATCTGCACGTGTGGTTTTTTTGTTGTGGTGGTGGCACCTTTATTAATTTATTTTAGTCTGCTGTATCCATTCTTCTCTTTAAAACGAAGTAAGATAAAAAACCCAAGAAAACCATTCAAAATGTGTAGCATATTTAGATTCTTTTTAAGATATAAAAAAAAGCTTGTGCCCTTCTCAGCTGACGCTCAAAATAAAGATTTGGTTCTTGTTAATGCAAGAACCTGTGTGAGCACTTTTGCACGGCAAAGGATCCTGTCAGTGCAGGATTCACCTCCACACTACTGAAGTTCAGCCTTTGAACTTCAGGGCAAGTCCTCCTTTGCTGGAACTCCACTCAGTGCTCTTGATGTCCTTAAATAAGAAGAATGCATGCTAAATATGCTAGATTAAAAAGTCCTTCATTTGCTGGATTGTCACCTGGAGGAATATAGGTGTAATGAGCAGCTACTGTACAGTTCAGCAGCATAAAAATGTGGGATATGGGACATTCATTTAAACATATTAGGCAATTAGGACTGTCTCACATTTAGATTGCATCAGATGCCTGTGCAAGTCCTAACACACTGTATACCTTCCATTGTTTCCAGGGCTGATTAGTGCTGACAGAAGATGGCTCACTGACAGTCAGAGACACAAACACTTCCTTAACCTGCAAAACCCAGAGAGATGAAATGTGGAAGTCAGGACATCACCCTCCTGTCCTGCTTTGCTGCACAGATACTCCCAGAGAGTTTTAAGGGGTTGGGGCAGAGCATGAGTGGACTGTACATGTTTCTGAGCCACCCTGCTCCAAGCCAGCCCCTGGGATGGGCACTCAGTGACAAAAATCTTGGGCACACTGGGCAGGATTCTTGTTGCCTACAAGCAAGATAGAAGAAAATGTCTTTTGGGGTTGTCCTCCATGAAAAAGTTCTCTCCTGAACACTAATGCCACATAGAAAAGCAAAAGATTGGCCACTACAGGTATTCCATTGTAACCTCCAAATCAACAAATCTGAAACAAATATGTTAGGAGCAAAGCAGACTGGTGGGTTTTTTTAATTATTTCATCAATTATTCCATTCCTCATGTTTTACATAATCCATCACAATTACAATATTTTTCCTAACGTGGGATATAAATAAGGTACTTATTAAATCCAGAGTCGATGAACAGTTTGCTTGGCACCATTTGCTTTTATAGATGCTCCCCATATGACGACTTCTAATGAACTAGAGTTGCAGAATTCACAGTTGCTTTTCCTGGTGTCAATGCATGTAACTGAGAAGAAGCAGGAGGCAGCATGCTCAGATTCCTGACACATTAAAGGAGAAAGTGAATTTAAAACACAGAAGACAAGTTTCTTTGCATTTCAATAGTAATTGCTTTTTGGCAAATTAAATTTGAAAGAAGAGCCAAAAACCTCTTTAGAACCAACCCTGGGAAACAAGTATGTCTCAAGGTTAATCGATGCTCTCATCAGCAAATGCTCTCACGCATTGTCTAGCAGATCCTGAAAACCCTTAATACAATTAAAAAGCAGGATTGTCTGCACAGGCCACAATAGATTTTTATTTTTTTTTTCTCAAATGAGTAGATGATTTAAAAAAAGTAAGTGTCTGATGTTGAAAGAAAATGTTTGCACCAAACAAATTAGAGACGTCATCAGTCAAGACTATTTAATACTAGTCAAAATAGCACCATCGCAATAAACTGGCAAATTGAACATCAGTTTAAATTATCCTTTGTTGTAAGCATGAAAGTTATACATGCCTAAGGGAGTCTGTTGCAATTTGCATATGCTTAAATCTGTTTCAGATGACGTTTTCATTTTAATTTATGAACAGAGTTTTCTATTTCTCTTCTTTTCAAGACTGACTTGCCTCTTACCTTATCAAACATGTTTGTAAGCTGCCAGGTGCATGTCTGAAAAGAAGCCATGCTGGTGACTTCTTCACACTTCTTGTGAAATCAGTGCATTTTCAAGGGGTATCTTATGCAGAGTTGCTTGATTTTTACTGAAGTCGAGAGCTTTCTCTTAATAATGGCATAGAAGTTTACAATTGTGCATTGAATGCATTGCTGTTGTTACTCTAGTGGAAAAAATTCCCAAGAGCCCTATGTATTTTCCACTTGTCATTTAAATACCAACAAATTGTCATGAGGTTTGAGCATGGCCTCAATTCAACTATGAACTGAGAAATTCATGAAATTCCATGTGACTCTTGTTGATCCCTATTTTTGCAAGCATCTGGTATTAGAAGCAGATACTGAAATGCACTGAAACACCTCAGAGGAGGTGTGGATTATGTGGAAATACTACTAATTTTTTTTTCCCCTAAAATTTCAAAACTGCCTGCCCAAGATATTTGGGAAATGTGTACTTGCTTAAGTACGTTCCTGAACCTAAACTACCTAAACTACCAAACTCTCTGATACTGACCAATTGTGGTTAATACAGGAGAATTTGACCAATTGTGGTTAATACAGGAGAATTCATCCATTAGGGGT
Organism: Scytalopus superciliaris; assembly: GCA_013400415.1. NCBI lineage: Eukaryota > Metazoa > Chordata > Aves > Passeriformes > Rhinocryptidae > Scytalopus > Scytalopus superciliaris. The sequence goes on from VXBX01005026.1 coordinate 10,119, forward strand.
GTTATTGCAGAGCTTAATATTTAGGTCAAGGTGAATGAAGATCCCGGTTCTGTTGCTTCTTCTTCTGATGTGCTGAAGAGAAACACATTTGATGTTTCTAGATTGTGTTCTGTAACCCTGATGTTGACAAGTCAGGGGAACTATTGCAAAACAAGGTGAGGCTCAGTGTGAATCAAAGGGCATCAGGAAGTTTCTCTTTATGTTTTTAAAGTCATCCTGGCACTGTGAGTCATTGGAAGTTAGGTGCTTTGGTCCCTTTTGTACTCCCCAGTGTGTCTCTCTGAATTTTTGGGTAACTAAACCACTTAAAAAACCCCACTGATAATCTTAGACTTTGGGGCTGTAAATATTTCTCTGTGTGCTCAGATTTAAGCACATGAATTGATTGATTTATGCTATCCGATCCTAGATCTAGCAATTTAGAGGTCTATACAAAGATACTAATATTTGAAGGTCAGGAATTTTATTTTCCCAAAATCAGATGGTATTTAAGGGGTTGGAGGGTGTTGGGAGTTACAGGTTCATTTACAGCCTTCCTAAGGTGTGATGTGATCCATGCTCACGGAAGCATCATCGTTTGGTGTAGCTCTTACAAACAACATTCCAATTTGTATTCAGAGGCTCTGTGTAAAATTATAACAACTTCTGCTATTCTGTGCTTCTGCTTAATATTAATCAACTAATTGCAATAATTTATATCTATAATGGTTTACTTGATGGGGAAGACCCAGCTTGCTAGTCAAGCTAAAAGTGATATTCTCCATATTTGTTTCTTTTGGTATTTGAATGTGTTAAAATAGTTACAACATGATAACAGGATTACCAGCTTTTAAATGAAAATAGCTACTACCTTTTAATCCGTATTAGTTCTGAGTCAGTCTAATCTATGGCACAAGATGTTTCTTATGCTCATATGATTGACTTGGCTGAGGGAGTATCCTCCTGCTCTTATTAAAAATGTTTATCAATGGGAGAATTAAAAGGTTACTTAATATGTCATTTGAAGACCAAGTCAAGATGTTCCAAGTGTATTGATATTTTTTCCATTTGAAATGGATTCTGAGTTATTAGATCATTATCTCTTCCTATGCCGTTTTGACACTAGCCAATATTAGATGCACATTTTGTTTTCTCCAGAAAATATATTTATACATTTTAGATACATTTTCTTTATAGTTGTAAAAATTGCACAACTTGACCTTGTAAAACAGTGAAAAAGTGCTTTGCATCTGTTAGTGCTTTACCTCTGTATTTGAAGATAAGTGCAGGTACTGAATATTATATTTAATTGGAAAGAAACAATCTACTGCTTTATTAAAATAGATATTACACATTTTTTCAGGTTATTTTGAAGCACAGAGAGAGGTTTTAATATTTTTTTTTAATTGTAAAGACAGAAAATGGAATTTTCTTTAAAAGATAGGTTTAGATTTCCCAGAGGAACTCTGAAATGTGGGAATTGCTATCAAAAACTTCAGCCTTAAGAAGTAGTCACAATAAGCAACATGCCTTTTGCTTCGCAAAAATGTGGGGAAGTAGGTGATCTTCACACAGCCTAACAAAACAGAATTAAAATGCAACATCCCTGAGAGAGAATAATTGCATTTTAGAGACGTTTTTGCAGAGAAAAGAAAGATCTGAAATGAATTTGTTGTGTGTTTCTGGGAGGACACTGTAGCTACTGCTGGCAGCCTGTGGGAAGCTCAGCAGTCACCTTAATCATCGTTCCTCTGTATTTCACTGTTCAGACATCCGGGCTTCGTCAGGAGAATGTTATGACTCCTTTGCTCCATCATTACCTTTGCCAGACTTTCCTCTATCAAACTATCTGTCTTCTATTTTATACTGAAGGAAGACAAAAGCCAGGGATGAGTCTAGTCACTAGAAATCTATCTTACTAATCTCTAGCTTGTTTGAACAGGAATCTGCTTTCCAATAATGTTACCACTGGGTCTGCTTTTTTCATGTCACTTATCTTGCCTCTAGCAAAGAATATACTCGAATTTAGACATACCACAGAGGTAGGTCTCTCAGAGCAACTTGCAATACACTAAATCACAAAGTAATCTAGAGTGACTGCTTTAGAGCACGCTTCTTTTTGGAGAAAAACATCATTCTTCTGTGCTGTCTTTATGAAGTTAAGGACTGTAGAGCCTACTGGTGCTTTGATAGCTGTATTTTTTCCTTCTATGTCCAAAACAACATGGTTAAAAGTTCCATCTTACTCCCATCTTTCCTTCACTGATGATAAAAGAGCACTGGGGGAATCTAGGCTGACCAGGCAGGGTAGTGATTATATTTTCATATGCCATCAAAAAGCATTAGCTCTTTTTTTCTGGAAAAAAAAAGATGGTGCATATTGGACATGTCAGGAAAACTCAAATACTCCAGGAATACTGAAAGTCTCCTCAGGTGTGTTGAATCTAAAAAACATATGAAGAGAGATCATTACTCAACCCAAACATTAGCCTGTCTGCTGCCTTGCAGAGACCCAGCTCACCATCCATAAGTGAGGGCCTAGTTTCCTCTGAAGTCAACAGTTGCCATTACACATGGACAGGAATGTTATTCAGTAAATGGGCTTAATGATTTTTTTTCCTACCTGGGGAAATATTTATTAAGCAGAAGAAGTATCCCTGAGAGTTTCTGGCACCTACCCTGAAGGGGTTTGACAAGAACCATTGATAGACCAGAACTTTTCCACATGCACATCCTTCCTACTCCATATCTGGTAGAGATTTCACCTTGGCCACATCAGATGCAAGAAGTCAGAGGACAGTATCTCCCTTACTGGCTGTTTGTGTTCCAGTCTTACTGGCTATCACAGGGAAAGGATGACTTGAAGGGAGCTGTGAACACACTCCTTCTCTGCATCCTTGGCTACCAGCCACATGGCTCCCTCACACACAGCCAATGGCAGCTGGAATGTTAATGTAATTGTTCATTTGGACATGGGGTATAGTGAGACGTCCCACACAATCTACAGGACTTGCTGTGGACATACCTAAGGCTGTGCTTCAGGTGGGAAATACCAAATACATGGGTTTAGTTTGAAGAAATAGATTATTCTTCAGAAGCAATGCAAGCAGTGCAGTCCAGTGATTCAGGGTGTTTTTTATTTTTAATTCCAGGTCTAGTTCAGATATGTTTATAGTAGTGATGGAGTAGGGTGATATCTGAGTAAGAGACTCATCTTTGTTTCCACATCTCCTGGCACTGATCAGATTTTCAAGAGTTCCTGTTCCAGCACTGTCAACATTGGCATCACCTTCAGGGTTGTTTTTAGTCCTTATTATCCCTTCATGACGATCATGGAATATACTACTCTCTCTGTGGGAGAAAGAGTAAAATCAGAACAGTAAAGGCCAAAGTGATATGGCAACAGAGATGTAATGCTAGGATAGAGTGAGGAGAAAAAGTAGTGTAAATGGTGAATGCATGAAACTTTGACAGTAGAGTAGGGAAAAAAACAAGTTTGGAATATTCAAAGACATAAGAAATTATGTTCTAATAATTATCCTAAGAAAAACAAACCCAAATAGGGGGAAACAACTCTGCCCCAAACCCACCCCTCTTCCAAAAAAAAACCCCAAGGACAAATAACACAGTGAGAGAAGGTTATTTACATCTGTCACGCCATGTAAGTCATGCTGTGTACTGTAATTTGCATTTAATATTTAAGAAATCTTTCTGCTTTCTAACCCACAGCAATTTCCTCCTTTGCTTTGAGGGGGTGGGTGTTGTACGGCCACTCAGAACTCTAAGATCTGAATTCTTTTTGAACAGAATCAAAAGCAATAGTGAAATTAGAGTTCTAAATAAACCATGTTTTTTGGGTACAAAGTTTACTTTTCCCACACAGCTTTTAAATTTAAGTGAGGATAGTCAACATGGTTGTAAGACCTCACCTCCTTTTTTGGCTGCAGATATTAATATTTTTCATCATTTATTCTATTACAGCAGTTCTCCGATGGCCCTTTCTATGAGACACTTCGTGAACACAGAGGCCTTGTCCTAAACAACTTCCAAGCACTGGATATTTGGACTAACCCCAAGTAACTGGGAAATAAAACCACTACTTATAACACTGAAGAAATTCAGAGTGGGAGCACTAGTATAGAGTTATTATCAGATTTTGCCCCAAGCCTGCACACATATCCACACTTACATTTAAATACTCTTAAATGATACGAAATTCTATAAAATAAAATTTGGCAGGATCTTTTTTTCAAATAGAACTAGGACCCCTCCAGTACTAACAGGTCTAGTATGCCTGTATCTTGACAAGTATCTTTCATGATTGGTGTACAGAAAAAGAGCTTTCATGTTACCCAGAGCACCTTAAACAAGGGGGACATCAGAAAATAATAGTAGACTTGTTCGTATTAGGGCAGAATATATAAACCACAGTATCTTTGTGAGGAAATAGACTTCCTGTCTGCTGGTTTTGTGTGTCTAATTAAGTACAGATTTTTTGGCTACTAAAACATTTTTCCAGAGCTACCAAGAAATAAAACCTAAACAAGTCCAGTAAAGCCATGAATGGATAAATACTGTGGAAGTCTTTCACGGTAAACATTGAAACCTCCACATGCAGGTGAGCCCAGCTCTTCTAACATGGCTATTTTTCAGCCATGATATTTCTAACAATCTCTTACTTAGTTCTCCTGGAAAAACCAACTCTAAGCAAGCGTTGTTTTCACTTTCATCCACTCAAGAAAATAACTTGAATTCATCTTCTGATCTTGCAACTCGCTCCATTTAAAAATAAATGCTTGTTCCAAGCAGACAATCATGCAAGTGTCTCCCAAGTCACCTATCTGCTAAAAGAGAAAGAAGGGATAGAAATGGGCAGAGAGAAGGGATGCAGTGGAGAATTGGGACCCACACTATTGAAGATTGAGGTTCTGACTCCACTGTGAACTCCTAGGCAGGGTTCTGTGGCAGCAACTACACTAAATTTACCCTCTTTATCTGCCTGACATCACATGTACCCCCCCACTCCTGTGAGAGCTGTGAAGGGTGCAGTGTTTTTCACCTGGTAAATCCTCACAAGTGCACTTTTGACAGTAGGACTTGCTCTTCACACTACATTCCCGCAGCACTTGTGCACATGTGTTTTGATCCATCAGTAAGGAGAATCACATAATTGTACAGCAGAACTTTATGCAAGTCTGTTCCTCCCTGGGGATCTGCCTGTGGCCCCCCAGGCACATCTGACTTACAGATGAGGCTGAGAAGTGTATGCAGAGATTTTCAGTGAAGAGAAAATGGCAGTGTTTCTTCATGGAGGTGTGCGAAGCAGTAGGATTTCCAGGAGAGCATAGCTGACTAAAACAAAAGGAAACCGTTTACAGACATTTTAAGAGTACTGTGAAACCTGGGAACTCTATTATCAGTCCTGACCACGGTCCTCTAGCAACTTATCTATTCCATTTCACAGACATAGAGCATTTGTGCAACACAGAGACTCCCCTTTCTGGCTAACAGGTAACCACCTTGATTCCCCTCAAACTGTTTGAAATGCTTTTTGTACTGTTTTCCTTGGCCTCTCAATGTGCAACAAGGACACCCTGAGGAAGGAAAAACTCTGGGAACAGGTATCATGTAGCTGATTACCAAGTAGCTAATGGGACTATTTCTTACAGAAGTGAAGCAACAAACTGGCTCAGAAAACATGTGACCAGACTGGTACCTTTTACAGGAACTCCCACACAACCCAGAGCAAAAAGGCTTAACATACTGGTCGTGGCAGTAGAAAGCTCAGTCTTGGGAGACTCTCACCAAAGTTTCTGAAGGGAAGAGGCTTCCCAACAAGATCAGACTTGGTTCTGCAGAGGGATGTGGGAAGTGAAACGAACAGAATGTCAGACAGCTGACCGATTTCTTTAATCCAAATGGTATAATGGCTATTTTGAGAGTTTATGCAAAGCTGCCAGGTCAGGGAGGCACTTAGTGCTTTTGATAAGAATTCAAAGGATGCTGTCATACAGAAGGAAATTACAACAAGCTCCTTTTCTTGCTAGTTTCTCTGAGACACCCCTGCAGCCCTTGCTACAGCAGTACAGGGATTTATGCTGTTACTCATTTTCACAGGGGTCAGGTATTACTGTTGCTCCCTAATGAAATGCAATAATAAATAGGTGCTTATTAACTCTTCCATTTCCAAATCAGATTTCTTTAGAATATAATGGGCTTTAAAATGAAGCAATTTCTCACTTTTGCAAAATTTTCACTACTGGCTAGGAACAAGTTCTCACATGAAAGTTTGCATGATTTACTCTATTAATGGACTGAGAACTTCATCATATCTTCAGCTCCCTTTTCTTTTTTTTTTAAGTGGGAAAACTGCAAATAAGTCCTGAAACTTGCAATTTATCTATTCTGCATCCAGAGAACATCAACAGGACAGTAGTCATAACAGTCAAGCTACTAATTTCATTTTCAGATAGGAGTAATTTGAGAAGCTGGATACAAAAACATGGGATTTTGAATATGTGTGGTTAGTGCAAGAGTGAAATAAGATCAAAGGTTCATCTTATTCATCTTAATAAATGCAGGGAAAGCCACAAATAGTATTCTCATGTTCTTTTGTTTTTGAGCCACGGGGCCTAAAGGGTATTTTTAATGCAGAGGAACTTAATCATGCTTGTGCAATGTATTTTCATCAGCTTGAAGTTATATATCACTGTGCACATTTACATGTATTGAATCTTTCTGCTGTATCTTTGTGGCTGATAGCCAGTGGGATTAATGGAATGTACAAAATACCAGAGAAACCGTGTCGATTGAGTCCCAAAAACAAAAGCTAAAAAGCAGGGTGGTCCTCTGAGTTCAGTTTTCACTTAATCTACTGAGTCATTTGGCGACCTTGGACAAGCAAACTGACCTTCTGGCACCGTGGTGAGGCCAAGTGTAAAGCAGTGTAAAACCAAACATGGAAGATTAATTATTGCAAAAAAAAAGAACTGAGTCAGTATGGCAGGGTAGTACCCCCCCAAACACCCCTGCCACTCATCAGGAAAATCCTAGATAAGATAATATGTATGTTCGTTTGTGTTTGCTTGTGTCTCTAGTGATCAAACTTGGAAAAATAGTTATTCTTTGAAGGTATCTGCCAAGCCTTACAGAGCTACTTCCTCTCTCTGCACTGTTTCTTTTCAAGACTTCTTCATTGCCAGATTGGGTTATAGGCTCAGTGCAGGAAAAAAGATACATATCTGCCACCAGGTCTTTTGATGATTCCAGTTTTTCCAAACTTGGGAATCAAAAAGGCGTTTCAGAGGAAGATAATCACTGGTGTCTGAGCCTGTTCTGAAAGCAAAATTTTGAGGTTTGAAGGGTCTCTCTGGTTCTACTTGGTTTTGGTTTTGATTTTTAATGTGTGTGAGGTGAGCCCAAGGCCAGACTGAGGATTGCATCAGGAAAATCGAAAGACGAAGAGAAAAGAGAGAGAATGGCCTCAGCCCTAAAATAGCGTTGTAAAGGGCGTTTTACTTGGAACTTTGTTTTAGCTGACATCAGTCAGAGTAAGAAAAAGATATTAGTTCAAAAGTGTAAAGCTAAAACAGAGATTCAAGGCCGGATGTAACACTCATATCTTTTTGGTGTTGTGAAAAAAAAAAAAATTTAAAAAAATGGTGTTCCACCTGGACCAGAAACTTAATGTTTTTTTCAACTTCAGAAACATTTGGCTTGTTTTGATGTCTTTGACCCTGGATAAGACAAAGGCAGCACACAACGAAAGACACACTCAGAAAAAATAAAAGGAACTGAAGTGCAACAGCAGCTATTGGCCTTTTTTTTATTCCTGGTGAGCTGGAAATTTCAGGAAAAGCTAGTTTGGAACAGTGGGGTTTTAAGCCAGGCTTCCGATAATCTCTGATATTTAAAGTCAATGCCAGTGGGAATTTTCTAGCAAAGCCAACAGCACTGAAATTTTTCAGTGTAATGTATAAACAAGAGAGTATTATCTTTTTGTCCAAAAGCTACAGTTTCATCCATGGAGCTCCTTCAGCCACAACTTGTAAACCAAAGTAGGTTTTTATGCATATTTTCACTAAGCAAGACAATATAGCAGGCCTTGGAGCCACTACAGCTATGCTTTTCATCAGCAAATAGGTTTGTCTGAATCAGTATTTGCAGTGATGCCTCTGAGGTCTACCCCATGCTCAGAGAATTCAGTGAAACTGTCATGTTACACAGACAGAGTAATTCTTTTCTTCCACCAAATTGTACTGTCACAGATTCAGATTGTGGAGCATAAAACTGACAGCAAGAAACCTGCACATGAATTTTTGCCTAAATTTCAACAGTGAGCATCCTTTGGTCATCCACAGAAATGGGTGGGGAAGCCAATGTCAGCATCATGTGCTTAATGGGAAGAATAAAGGTGGGATCTTGGGCCAAGTGATGAGATCCCCCAGTGACGAGGAATAAGAGAATTTGTTACTTATTCCAGTATTTTGTGTTTCTCATATGGTTTTATGGAACTAGAGATGGTTTTCAACCCTGAATAACTCTCAATAAACTAACTCCAGCAGGAAAGGAATGCTGAAACAAGTATTCTCAAAACAATGTCAGCTATATACCACAGCTTCTTATAAAAATTAATGCTATCTCCAAGACATTGCCTTCCTTAATGAAGATGACTTCATTGGATGAAGTGGTCTCTGGCAAGTAAAAAGTTTGATGATCTACTAATCACAAATTTAAACACTATGCTACTTAAACTATTTCATCTTTGTACTAACATTAGAAAAGAAGGAGTGAAGGAAAAGGAAAAACATTTCTTCAGGCAGGTTTGTACATGCTTAGCCAGCTCTTCTGTTCTGGTTTTAGGGCAGAAGGAAAAAAAACACTGAAACATAAAGCAGTGTGGATTGTATGGAAAATTTGACTCAGATCGAGTGCCTGGCCAACACCACAAAATGGACTGGAGACAAATCTGATAATTAGAAAAAGAAGTGAATAACAAAATATTTTTGACTTATGCCATATCAGGCAGCCTCTGAAAGTTCTCACAGGCAAGAAAACAGGATTTCATTCCCTGCAGCTCATTACAGTTTTATGTTAGAGCAGTGCCACTGATTTCAAAGGCATTATACTGGTGTAATACCAGAGTTGGCAACTAAGCCAAAATTCACCTTATTCTTCCATGACAGGTCATTTTGACAGCAATTACTCAAATAGCACAAACAACCAGGTAAACCAGGAGTGACCAGACTTTCATCAGTTTTGTGCAACTGACATAAACAAGATCAGAAACACTCGTGTTGTATTCATCTAATTTACAGTGCCTAGGGTTTGGTTTGGGTTTGTTTTTAGACCAACTGGCCAGGGTAAACACACACACAGAGCAGTCCCCAGCAAGGGTGGGATAAACACCATGACCATCACACTAATGATACCATATAGGGGTAAGTATTTCTCAATGCCTGTTTTTCATCTAGTGCTGCCCCTGCCAAGTGCAGCAGGTAGTGGAGGCTGGAAGGCACGCTGAGAAAGGCTAGAAAAGAGAAATTTGCCAGAAAACAGTCAAATAAGAGCAAGAAAGAGTAACGCCTGTGAAGGAACCAGAGCACAAAACAAGGCCAATACCAGGTAAAAGAACCCAGGAAACAGCTGGACCAGGCAGTAAAGTGGAGAGATGAGGAAAGCCTCCTGAAGAATCAATCCAGAGCTGAGGAGACATGAAACAGAAGGAGGTGTGAAAGGGGAAAAGAAATACCTGAAAAAGAATCTAAAATCAGGTAAGAGGATGAACAACAACCTCTTGTCACAGCTGTAGCTCTTGCATGATATACTTAACTCTGTTCAGGGAAGCAGGGTGAGAGCAGTCATAACAAGCATGGATACCTTCACTGCTCTTGCCTGGATGCTTTAAATGGCTACAATAGATTGAGGTTTGTCTTTAGAAAGCAGTTCTGCATGTTACACCCTTTTTACACACAGCAGGATTGCTGTGTCTGCTTGAAGAGAGTCTGAGGAGTTATCAGCATGGTCTCATGTGGCTTCAATTTTTCTTGAGAGGTATATGGGGAAAGTCAGTTTGTGGTGTCCCTCTCACCAGAATTTTTTATTTTTATGGGGTTTTCAGCAAGATTTTCTCACTTTTCTGTATATTAATTAACAATCAGTGTCAGAGAGGAAGGAGGAGGAGGAGGAATTCTAGGCATCAGAGAAGAGATTCCTCTGCAGACTGTGGAAGAGACCATAGTAGAGCAGATATTGCCTGTATCTGATGGAAAGGACCATGTTGGAGCAGATATCTACACTGCAGCCCATGGAGGATGCCACGCTGGTGCAGGTATATCCTGAAGGACTACAGCCTGTGGAGGGGAGCCACAGGACAGAAGTCTGAGGAGAAAGCAGCAGCAGAAAGGAACTATTACAGATTGACCCCCTGATTCCCTACTCCCCATCCCCTTTCACCACCCTCGGTGGGTGAAGGGAAGGATGTAGAAAAATTGTGACTAAGGAACTGAAGCTGAGACTGGGAAGAAAGAAAGGAGGGTGTAGTGTTTTAATTTTTGTCTTTGTTTCTCACTATCCAAATTGATTTTTACTTGCAATAAATTAATTTTCCCCGTTGAGTCTGTTTTGCCTGTTGTCAATAATTGGGAAGTGCTCTCTGTATTTATCTCAACCCAGAGGCTTTCTCATATTGATTACTCCCCGTGTCTGTGGGGATGGGTAGTGATGGAGCCTCTGGATGGCATCTGGCAGGCAGACAAGGTCAACCCACCACAGGGGTACACATTCTGATTTTGCCACTCCCTTCGTATCTCACATCCTTCCTCTCTAGAAACACTGAAGCCTAATAAATAAAGGTATCTCGTCATGTCACCCACAATGTCTCCAAGCAGCAAGTTGCCTGAAACAAATATGTAAAATATGTAAAAACTAGTGAAGATTTTGAAGATTAGGAACACTATCAAAAATAACATATAAAGCAAAAAAAATTACAAACTTCAAATAAATCTTCCCTCTTTGTGATTTGTGTCCTTCAGTTGTTGGATGAAATGGAAACTCTTGTTTCTGAATGAGTCACAACTAAACAGTTACCTGCAAAGAGCTAAGTACCTACTGCTTGTGCATGCTCATGTGCAAAGCAAGTGAAGAAAATATATCTTGTGCCATTCATGTGCCATTTCCATCACACACACAGAAGCAGCAATGCCAAATTTGAAGAGAGTTTTGGTTCAGAATTATTTTTTTAAACAAGCAAGCTGTATATGGAATCCTGTAGCATTAAGTTGGATCCTTCTGAAGTTCTACTCTAGCAGTCAATGCTGAAGTCTTTCTATGGCTCGTCTGCTCTTCAAAACAGAAAAGACCCACAAGAATCACAAAATTCACTCCTTTAAAACCCTTTGGCTGCTGGACATCCCCATGGCACTAAAGCTGTTGTCAGAGGCCAAGTCCACTGGAGGCATTTGGAAGTTGATTGTAGTGTCAACCCTGTAACAGCTTCCACACATTCCTATTTGTCCCACTATTCTCATTGTGATCCAGGACTCTTTCAGGATTTCACTTCACAGCATGATGTCCCTACAACCATGTTAGGTTTATTTTATTTGGACTAACTTGAAGTATGTGTTTCTATCAAATTAACTAATGAGTGGGTGGTTCCCACTGAAGCAATCAAGGTTTTCCATCAGCTGCCAGAAAAGGAAACTAGAGATGTATTTTTATTTCTACTTGCAATTGTTCTTAATTGTACGGCAATGCTGTTGGAAGTAGCTTGCTTCTGTAGGATCTCTGCTGATATTCTAGATAATGAATCATAGAATATGGTGATTTGGAAGGGACCCATGAGGATCAGAGATCCAACTCCTGGCCTTGTGCAGTACACCCCAAGAATCACATCATGTCACTGAGAGTGTTGTCCAAACACTTCTTTAACTCAGACAGGTTTGAGTGGTGCTGTGACCACTTCCCTGGGGAGGCTGTTCCAGTGCCCAAGCACTCTCTGGGTGAAAAACTTTTTCCTGATGATACTGACTCATAAGTGGAGAAAACTAAAACCATTCTTATCTCCATTTATGAAAATAATTCCCATTTCTCAGGAATAGTATTATCTACTAATTTCCTCAAATTGCACAAAGATTTACAGCTAGAAAACCAATTAACAGAATATGCCTGTGGTTCCTTTTTGCTAGAAGGTTCTCCTCAAATTTAGTAAACACTTTCTGAATCTTTATATTCACCACCCAGAAGATGGTCTAATACAGGCACATTCTAAAGCAAATATTTTTTTCATGTCACTCTCTCTGTTATTTGAGAGTGCACTTAGGAATTTTTGACAAGCCAGAAGAATCTGGATCTGCAAAAGAGGCACAATGTTTGTTAAAATGCCTTTTACCATAAAAGTAATTTGAAAATTTTATCAAACAGCTATTCCATTTAAATAAAACCACTGCAATCCCAAATTAATCTGGAGTCTTTTAATAATTTCTGGGTTTGGCCTTTTTTGAATCTCTATTAGCTCTTCAATAAAAGATTAGCAAAATAAATAAATTTAAATTAATAAGAACAAGTCAAGTGTTCACGTCTTCATATTTTCTACATTTTAATGTAGTAATGTTTTTAATGAGTCGTAATTTTAATCTCTGCAGTGTCTGTATCTTGGATGACTTGGTTTCTTGATGTGTAGTAGTTCTATATATCAGACATTGACAAAATTGCCAGTATCATAAAATTAGCAAAGATGTTTGACTTTATTTTCATTTCATTTTCATTCAGAAACTAAATATGTGAGCCATCTATATGAAATAGAAATAAACTACAAAAAAAGAAAAATACTGGAAAAAAAAGTAAAGTCTGAAATCCAAAAATCTCTGAGTGGTATCTGTCCAGATTTATGCAATGAATGTTACTCATGTAACATCCAAAGCTCACTGAAGTCACTGACATGGTGGGAGTTTTTTCACTTATGTCACTAAAATTTGGATGACACCCATAACACTTTATTAGCATCTATAAAATGCTTTAAAAATAAATGAGGTAAGGAAAATTGTTAGTTCAGTTATGGAGCTTTCCTTCTCATACTCTGTGTCACAAGCAAAGAATGTGTTTCTATGTTGAGAAGTGTTTTATTAACATATATGAGTGGTAGATGGAAGTAAAAGTTTTAAAAAGTAAAGGAATTGAACTATTCTTGTATCAGGAATTACAGTACAGAAAGTAGTTCTGTGATTGGATGAAAAAGTTGCATTAAATTGTATAAATATGGTCCAGTTCACTATGAAAAGCAATATTAGGTTAATTACCACTTGTGATTTGGCATTTCAGCATCATAGAATCTTCTAAAAGAGGAATCATTTAGCAAATATTCCTGTACTATTCAGATTCTTAAAATATTGCTGCTTTTTAGACATTCAGTTGTATATTCCCAATGCAGAGAACTTTCTAATTTACAGCTACTGCTCCATCACAGGTAAAACAGATTTCCAGAACTTTTTAGAGACCAAATTTAATCAGGTCACAATATTTGTGCTTTTAAAGGTATGTCTAGTATATAAAGAAACTGCTGAATTCTGATCTGCAACACATCTGCTGTTCTAGTCTTTTATTTTCACATAGCTTTGCTAAAGTGTCGTGATTTTAGCCAACAGATAAAGCAGCTGCCATTGAAGAGTCAGATACCACCTGTGGATTCTCACATGGCTTTTTCTTATACTGTAGAACAAAACCATACCAAAAACTGTATATATTTATGCTACCCATGCTACTACTACTTTTTCTGCACTTTATTTTTGCTTCTTGCTGCCATTTGGGTTACAATTCAGTTAACTGCTTCAAGTGATGGTTCCACGTGCCCAGCTCTGAGACAGTTACACATTATAGAAATGGAACCATTTATTTGCCCAAACAGTTACAATTATTGGGTATGATTTCTTTCTAATAGTAGATGTTTGCAGAAAGTCAAAACAAAACACTTTNATTTTCATCTTTCAAAACATTGCCAGAGGGTAGAGAGAGAGAAAAGAGAACAAACCTAAGGTTTGTGTCACCTGCTACAAGATTTATGAGAGGAGTCAAGATGTGTTTCAAGTTCACCTTCCTTGCTCCTTTAGTTACCATTCTATTTCACTAATGCCCAGCATTTACTGAACATTTTAGTAATTATATCTAATTACACAATAAAAAAATCCTAACATGCTTTACATTGCACTACTTACAGATGGTAATGTGACTGGAAAGGACAGTTATGAGGAGGTATAAACCTGAAGCTGCTAAAGTCAGAAAGGAAAAGCTGAATATTTTTTATATATATTTGCACAACCTCTCTTCCTACTGGTTGTTTCCAAGTTCTGGTTAAAGCACCTATTTTTATTTCAGCTTGAGGCTGGCCTTTTTCCTATACAGAGGTTGCCAAATGTGACAAACCATAAACTGTTTGTCAGCAATTTAGAACATGGTGAACACAGTGCTCCATGCTGAGTTTATGGGTGAGTTATGCTGACTGCTCTATTAAAGAAGTCTGTACTCAATCATTTAATCAATTGAAAAGAGAAACACTTTCAATTTTCATGTGATCAAGCCCACAGTTATGTCAGACTGACAGCAGCATTTGGCAGGGAACTCTTCCTTCCCTTTGGAGGACCGTAAAGGAAAAATGAAGTAAGTTGGAGATCAGGGCTTTTTTGCATTGTCAGGGAACAATGGAAAAACAAGGGCGAACTCTATGCCTGAGATACACGAATGACCACGGGGGATTTCTAGATGAAGATACTCTGCTTGCCTCACCTAAGATTGGAAAAGAATTCTGAAATAACAGATCTAAAATCTCTTTCTGGCATAGGGTTTATGGAGGTCACAGGAGATGCTGTCTATGAGGGATCACCCTGCAGGTTTTACACTGGCACTGTTGGGACTGTCTGGAGCTGCCATTTGTGACCCCTTGGGATGGACACTGATCTCAAATCTCAGACCCTCTCACACCTGGCACCCTGCAAGCAGCTTCAGGTCATTGACTGATACAACACTGCAGCCCCTTAGATTGCAGAAATAAGTACAGCTGCTTTACTGTAAAGCAAAAAGAAGTCTGGAGAAGTCTCAGAATAAAACACCCCGGAGCTGAAAACCTTTCATCGGTTAGCAGTGGTATTTCATACTGATTCTTTGAAAGGATTTATGTTTACCTATCCAGTTCTTTGCATTACTCCACGATATCCTTACAACTGACTTTCATTTTATATTTCCAGTTACAGTCTGAGCTCAGAGCCTGATTTATTAGCTTGTCCTAAATAAAAATTGAAAACGTTTGGTGGCTGGAGCCTGTCAACTCACGATTATGGAATCAGCTACTTATTTATATTCAGAAATCAGAATCCGATTTGGGTTTTGAGTCGAAATTGAAGAGGCATGTGTTTGTTGCTGGTTTTAATTAGGCCAGATCTGTGAAGTTTGCTGGGACTTTTTCTGAACAATGGTGTAGAAAAGCTGTTATTATCATTACCTTCTTTTAATGATTTGGGCATTGTCAGGCTTTTGAAAACATACAGCAACACAGAAATCTCAAGCATTTATTTGTGTAAAGATTATTTTATGCAGGAGGTGGTAGTGAAATGAGATACTAGAACTTTAATGCATTAAAATTGCATGAAATATAGCACCTTAGTACAGAGATGGAAAAGTTTCTGTAATTCAGGGTCATTGTGACACAAAATTACCTTGCCTTTACAAATAAGACCAATATATCAAACCTTAGCAAAACCTTGCCCTAGATTCTTATCTTCTTGTTAGCTACCTCTACCCCTACTGACTTTTCTCCTCAGAAGATTTCCTGGCCTCTTGTTTTTCTTCTCAACTTTTCTGTTTCTCTTTTGGTACAAAAATTGAGTATAATTTCTGTTAGTATAGAATAAATAGTACTGAACAGCTCAAAAGTCTTGTCTGTGAACCTAATCTGCTCAAGTACTGCCTTGAAATTTCAACATAGATTTTTTCATCTTAGAATTTAGTACTCATGTCATTAGGGTTAGATCTTTTTGTTTCATTTAGAATTGTTCCATCCTTACTGATCAGTGACCCTCTGTGTGGGAGTCAGTGGGTTTTCAGAGGAACAGACAAGAGAGGAAGAGCAGCAGCACTCACATGACCCCAGCACTGCTTCGTGTCATTGGAGAGAAATCAAGTGTGAAATAGATTTCCAAAGGCTAACTAGAAATGATCAGGTAATGATAGCGAAAGGGAATCCCCACCCAACCTTGCAACTGCTGCCAGGGACTTGCCTTGAGCTCTCTGTCTTCTTGTAAGAGGGGAAGTGAAGAAGCTAATGACTAATTCCAATAAGGTATTTACCTTCATTTCTGCTAATATATTTCCAGGCATCAAAGCCAAAACCAGATTTTCTTTAAGGCTAATGCACTTCTCTCTAGCTCTTTTTCAATGCAGGATTTTTTTAGCTTGCAGAATTACTTCTTTAGCCCCTTTCAGAAATCTGCTCCTCAAAAGAAAAAAGAGTGATTAGACCTAACATGAGCAATGTTGAATAGAAATATAACATATAAAAGACAGATGATGAAAGAAACAGCTGTCATTGGGCTAGACTAACTAAGTCCTTTAAAAATGGCCTCAGGCAGGCTTTACTGGGAATATAGGAGGGTATAAACTGAGCTCGCTGAATTGCCTCAATTACCCTTTCCTTCTCCATGAGAGAAATCTCCCATTGCAACCCTCATCTGATGGCAGCTGGTGGTAGCAGGGGGAAGAGGCAGAATGGGGAAGGGGCTCCTGCAGAGGATGCATCATATACTTTTGCTAAAATCAAGACTTCAGCTTTTCACCCCAGTGCTCTTTTTCAGATGAAGAGAACCAGTTGCATTGTTTCCAGCCTCTCATTTAGGTTTGGTTCAACTCAAAGACTGAAGTTTGTGTTTTCAGAAGAGTATTTGAATTGTGTTCTGTAGGTTGTGAAATAAAAAGTTACTCCTGAACACCAATGTCCTCTCCTTGTGCAGAAGGCAATTGCTACAAATGCAACAAAAGGTTAGCAGGACTAAGGGGAAAAGAAAAAAGAAATCTCTTACATCATACTACAAATTTCTGAGACATCCATTCACCCACAAGAGGTGTGTTTATTTTTACCTCCTGTCTCAACAAGACCTACAGAAAAAAGCTGAATGAGACCATAGGAATGCTGGAAGTATTTACTCATGGAAGAACTTTGTTGGTAACGTTTTACAAAGACTCCACGGGAGATGCTCTAGACTGAACCGTGTTTTGTTTTTGCTGAGCTCTACGTGCAGCTAGACCCAGCCGATAAGGTCAGAGAACCACGTGGTGTGGGTTGTTGTTCCAAGATGCCAGGAACAATGGCAAAAGTACATTTTCCTCTTAAGAGACCATGATAGACAGGTGTTTATGAAAGATTTTTGGGTGCAACACGCATACTTTATTTAATAGCTTAGAGCTTCCAGTTGCCCAAGAACAGTGGAAATCAGCAAAAGAGCAACATTGTCACTTCAGAAAAATCTACTGAGAAGTCTACCAAGCTTTGTCTTCCTCACTATCATTTTTTGCCATAAGCTTTTGGGAAGGAAAGAGGCAGCTTTCACTAACAGCAATGGCAACTCACTCCCTCGCAGTCATATGGATGATGTTCCTTCTAGTACCTGTTACACATCTGACATAAGCAAATCACATTGAAACCATAGAAATTAGTGTGTGTATAATGTTCCCTTCACTGTGTGTGTGTGCATGTGAGGTGTAGTATAAATATACATAATACTTCTATAAGTGTGTATATATATGTGCATATATATATATATAAAACTAGTGATAATGAACTTTTGGACAGAGTAAACTGTGGCAAAAACCAGATCCCAAAAAGCAGAAGGCAGGTCTTTGATTTGGCACCTTGAGGAAGGAAGATTATTGCCTTTGTCCCTTCTTGCCCTGAGCTTGCTGCAGTCAGAAGGGTGTGCAGATTCAGGCATGTTATGATTCATTCTGTATGTGTCATCTGGTAGAACTTAGCTGTAAATGTAGCAGTCCAAATTACCACATAGTTTATAACATGGCCTAAAGTGCTGACCTATAGTACTTTTCCCCTGCTTTTTCCCCCTTATGGCTTATTATTGAAGTCCTCGTGAGTCTGAGAAATCCAGATGATCACTAAACCTACTGGAAGCAGGTAAGCAACTTAAGGTACAGGTATTAATGCTACTCGTGACTACCTGACAAAGTCTCAGTTTGTTTCCCAAGGACAGCTAAGATATAAAACCAGATCAAAGATTTCTCAAAGGAACAAATGAATGCCCTGCCCTCATTCATCAAAGGAAAATTACCCTGTCTAATACTTAGTTCCTGTCATTCTATTTCTCAAGGTCTTTGAAAAACAACAGGAGTCAGTCTGCCAAGGTAAAGTACCTGTAGTATAAGAAAGAAAGAAAATTATTCCTGATCACCCAACAAAATGAGCTCCTAAATGAACCGGGTCCAAAGTCCATGGAAAGGAACAAAATCCTTTCCATGGTTTGCTGGGGGGGAGGACTGTACTGATATTCACATTATCTTCAATATCTGGTTCTTACTGGGGGAACAGAATAAGAGCAAAATACTTGAATAAAATACCACACCAAAGCACAGGGTTACTGTACCATCAACTCAGCCTTAAATTCTGCAGTTCACCTCAGCTGCTGGATTAAGATATGCCCTTAAACTAAGAGTTGTTCTACTGTGGCTTGCTTTGAGGTCTCTGAGTTTGGCCTCAGTTCCCGCTATCTGGGGTACATTAGCATGGATCAAAGAACTGTTCTTTTCTGCTTGAGCTTTGGGAACCACAACCTAACCACAGGTAAACTTTGGAGCAGCCCACATTGTTCCCTGACTAGCTGGGGCTTCAAGTTTTCACCCATAACTTTTGGCCCCTCTTTCAGCTTTTTGACACCAGACTCAGGTGCTTTTTTTGATTCCTTCTTTATTTGTTCCATTTCCAGAGAAGAGCAATAGACTTGAGGAAGGGTCTAGAGAACAAGTCCCCTGAGGAGTGGCTGAGGTAGCTGGGGTTGCTTAGCCTGGAGAAAAGGACCTCCAAGGGAACATTATTGCTTCCTACAACTACCTGAAAGGAGGTTGTAACCAAGTGGGTGTTAACTCTGTTCCCAAGTAATAAGTGACAGGACTAGAGGAAATGGCTACAAGTTTCAACAGGAAATGTTTAGATTGGATATTAGGAAAAATTTCTTCACCAAATGGGTTGTCAAGCACTGAAGCAGGCTGCTCAGGGAAGTGGTTGAGTCACCATCCCTGAAGGGATGCAAAAGATGTGTAGATGTGGCTCTTGGGGACATGGTTTTGTGGTGGTCTGGGCAGTGTGAGTTTCACGGTTGGACTCGGTGGCCTTAGAGGTCTTTTCCAACCTAAACAATTCTGTAATTTTACGATATCATGAGTTTCTATATCTGCCTTGGCTCTGACCTTAGGTATTGTGAATTAAAGGGTTCTTCTTTCTTTCATGATGAATTTCTGTTGTCTTCCTTTCAGATGACACGTGTATGAGTGTGTTTTAATATTTCAAATCAGTTTTTCGGTGTTTCCCAGGAGCCTTACAAAAATCCCCTCTTTGCAGTGGCAGAAATCTTTTCATTATAGCACTCTGGCACAGCAGTGGCAACAGGCCCAGGCTAGGTCTTTATTGACTTGAGCAGAGAAACAGTGAGACTGTGCCTCGGAGAGCCTTAGGGAGAATCATTCAGTGTTATGACCCACTTTAGGGAACAGAGATTGGGAATTTCAGCACTGATATTTCCATGGTTTCTGCTTGAGAAAGATTAAGCTGATTCACAGTAAAAAAAAATCCCAATCCTTATGTTCACAGGAGCTGTGTGACACAGGGAGCAAAAGCATACACTCCCTCACCATTGTTTTGACAACGCACCTGAAATTTATTGGGACAGACAACATTCAAATAGTAAAAGACTTGTTTATTCCCCTTGCTCATTAAATCATTTTCTCTGAGGCTGCCTGAGGAGAAAATAACCCATTTCAACATGGATCATTTGATTTATGGTACAGTCAACCTCCGACTAGAACTTGAATAACTTCTTGCAGATTTCCAACCATACACTTGATGTGAGACAAGAACCACCAACACAGAGGTGAAAGCACTCTGGTCTTTTGATTGACATAATAATCCATCATTTTTTAATTGGTCCCTTTAAATTCTGTTTTAGATTCCTTTCCTGCTTGAATTCCTGATCCCACTGCTCGTTTCTAAATGAGACTGACATTTTAAATTGAATAGTCTAAAGCTGAAATACTTCAGATATCTTCTTTAAGAGTGCAGTACTCAGCATCTTTCCAATGGTTTCATGCACTTGTAGCAAATTGATTTAAATCAGGTGCCTGTCTTTATTTACATGTCTTAGGAAAGAAAAGTCAACTTGTTTACAATAAGTAAGCAATGTCCAAGCAAAAGTGTAACTGGGCAGCAACTGCTTGGAAGTCAAGATCTGTCTGCACATAGATGTGACATTAACTTGAGCATTGCCAATTGTAAGGTTCAGTTCAGAGTTTACAAAAATGCTGGTTCAAAAGCATAACATCCTTTTTGCTTTATCTTCAAATGTGATCTTCTAGTCACGTGGTCTCGGAGAGACATGAGGCACACTCAGTCTTGCAAAGTTGTTCATTCCAACTGGGAAAAGTCGGTTCTGCTGTATATCCAGAAGCTGTGGTAAAACTTTTTGATTGAGAGGACTAACTACAATTTTGTAAACAGAAGTTGTTCTTTTCTCTCTCATAAATAACTGATATACTTCCATTACCTCTCTAATCATAGTATATAACAAACATGTTATTTCTGATTGCGCACATAAATTTGACCTTCCCCATTAAATCTTTCTATTGAACCCTCAGAAGAGATTTTTGTGGTAGTATTTATTATGGATTCTATATAAAAATAAAATGTACTTTTTTAGTATTCTTAGCTTAAGCCTCAAATAATTCTATAATGATATTATGGGTTAGCATGAATAAGCAAGTCTAGTTATAATTGTTTCCACTGTTGACTATAATGTGTAGTTTACATATACTGAAATAAAACAGTATATATTGCTTCAAGGACTCATGCCAAGCACAAAAGTAAATTGTGTCACCCTTTTAGCCACAATGGTTCCAAGAAAGCACTTTTATGGATTTAACTTATGTGTCCAATTACCAGAAAAGAGCCCTGAAGGCCTGTGTGTCTAATAAACCCCAACCATTCTGTTTAAAACTAAGAGTGCCATAAAAATGGCACAATATCCCACACCTTACATAGACTGTACTTATAGAATGATTTTACTTATGGCCATTTCATAATAAGAATCCAGCTCAGGCAAAATAATTAAAAAAAAAAACACTTTGGTGTTTCTTTCAAAATAAAAGTACTTAAAGGTCTATTCGGCTTCAAATATGTCGAAGGTTTATGGGTAGGTCCTGCTCCCAAAAACCTCTGCCCACAGGTGATACTATCCCATCTGAGAGATGCAGCAAAGCAAAAGAGTTTAGCCAAACAGGTCCACCATCAAGTTAAATCATCAGCTACCACATTATAAACATGTACATGATTTCTTGAAATTCCCACAAATTATAACACAGTGAAAGGATGTTGGAACAACAACAGCAAAAGCTCTTTAGAGGACTCCATTAGGCACTGCCTTACCAGCCTGGGAGTGGGATTCTTTCCCAAATTTCCAGGCACGCATTGGAATCACAAGGTCACTGCTCTGTTTTTCTTGTGTAGCTTCTTTGACAAACTATAATGGGATGTGAATAGCTCCACAGACTGACTCACAAGACAAGCCTGATGAGAGCCACCTCTTTTCTGACCCTCTATGGCTTTTCCCCAAGGAGATGAAGTCCTCACGAAGCAGTCTTGGATTGAGTATTTCCTTTACAGCCGCCAATTTCCATCACTCAGAACAACAAAACACAATCTGGTCCATTTTTGGAAGATAAAAAAGAAAGATTTGAAAGATTTTTTTTAAAATATCAAAAAACCCCCAATATATTGTAGAACTGGATAAAATGTTGATGTAGTAACAATGTGTGAAGAGTGAGAAAATTGTGAACAAGGTCAAGGACATAGCTCCCATTTCTGGGATCTGAATGGTGCATGGAATACGTGACTTGTAATCTCTTGACTTGTACTTGCACTCTACAGATGTGAGGTTGTTTTAACTGTGAGAGCAGGGAGAGAGAAAGATTCCAGCTTTGGAAAACGGGAAGATAAAGAAGAGGATGCAAAATTCCCAAAGAACTGTGTGGCAGTAACCCAGGGCCAAGTCCATAGAGTCACAGGACAGTTGAGGTTGGAAGGAACCTCTGGAAGTCTCTAGACTAACCTTCTGCTCAAAGCAGAGCCTGTTTTGAAGCTAGATTCAGTTGCTCAGGGACTTGTCTGACAGTTTTAAAAATTTGAGAAAATTCAACAGGTTCTGTGGGTACCTTTTCCAGTGTGAATACTTCTTTTTTTTTTTAATGTCTAGCCAGAATGTCTTGAAACCTCTTGCATTTCACCGCACAAGTTTGAGAAGATTCTAGTTCAGCATTCTCTATAATCCTTCTCTGGGAAAGTGAAGACAAAAATGAAATTTCCTCTTATCTTCCACTTAGCCTTTTCTTCTCCAAGGTGAACAAATGCAGCTGCTGTCACAGCCCCTTTCACACATCACGTGCTCCAAGAACTAACTGCAGTATCCCAAGATAGGATAGGAAGCCTGTAACAGGACCTGGTGCTGCAGGAGCTGCTTCACAGGGGCTGGGCAGAAGGGAGGAATCACTTCTGTGGGCCCACTGGAAACACTCTTGCTAATACATCCCTGGATGTGTTTGGCCTCCATCATCAGGAGGGCCATCACCAGCCACGGCAGTACTACCCCAGATTTGGTGTGGGGGTGGCAGGCAATACTTAGATACCTGATAAAAGATAAATGTTCGAGCTGTTCTGTTGCTTAGACAATTTGAGGCACGAAGAAGAAGAATTAACAGTGGGCATTGTTACAGCCCTGCCAGCACATGTTTATCCTGTATGCCAGAAATATCAATTTCTCCAATCAAGTCAAACTGTACAGCAATGAAGATAGATGCCTTTTCTGGAGACACATAGGCATACCTTTCCTCTGAGACAGACCACTTTAAGACAGAGATTCCTCTCCAGTATCAGGAGGTAACAGTTAAATTCATTATTATCCTTCATGAGATCCCTTTCCCCCATCCGGCTGCATATGAATTATTTGTGCTGAGTCTGGTTATTCCATCCAAGTGTAAACCTTAAATTAGAATAACTGAAACTCAGGAAGGATGGTTATCTCAGGCCACAAAAATAAACATTTCTAGCTTTATTGTTTTCAAACCTAACTCTAAGCTTTTTAAACACAGACACCATAACCCTGAGAGGCCATATCTAACCTATAAACTAAAGGCTGTAGTGAGTTCAGTCCGTGCTTTCTTCTGCAGATGTTAGAAGAATTGCCCATGAAATATGACAGGTTCAGTTAATTTTATCTTAGACAAATGTAATGAGCATCTGTTTTGATTTTTCTCGGTCACTGATATGATTCCTTTAAAATTTGACACCAGTTGGTTTATACAAATGTTGCAAAAGTTGTAAATAGCCAAAGATGAAGCTATTCCAATGCTGAGGAGCATTTATTCATTCCCCTGTTATCTTCACACTAATAAATATAATACCAAATTAATACCAAAACAGTCAGGAATATTTCAAAACACAGCAGGATATTTATCTATAAATAGGGTCATATTTACAGAAGAGTTTTATGTTTCTGTGTAAATACTATTCACAGGATATGCGTAAATATATGGATGGTGTTATCCTCCCAGCAAGCTTCGAATCCTAAGATAAACTGCAGAACCATGCACTAAATAATATTTATTACATGGCTTCACAGTTTATTATGTGCTTCTGAAAACCTCATCTGGCCTTTCCCTACTAGCCTGGCTCTTCTGGGACTCTTTCTACCATTCCATACTTCTCAGCACCTTCAAACAGCTGTTCCCTTCTCTCTGGGCAACCCACAGCGAGAAGGCGTTTCTTTCTCAGAAGATATATCTGTGAAATTGTGATTCTCCCCTCTCAGCTCGGTGAGGGGAGATGGGCAGGCAGCACCACTAAACTCTGCAGTGGTTTCTGAGCCCAAGTGCCAGCTCAGCCTACTTCTCTCATATCACTCTTCCACTCACACACCAAGATGGAATCGGAGTGTCATCCCCACTGCTGAATACTTGTCAGCGCTCGGCACCACACACACAGGGGGAAATGGAGGGGTTCTTTTTCATGTAGCCACAGAGTCTGGACTCTGCCTGGTTGGGGATGTGAAACACCACAACAGGGCATGCTTCGTGCTACTGAATGCAGCACAGAAGGGTTTTGACATGTTTCCAATCCCCCCCTAAAAACAAAACCCCAAACCTCCTATACTATTCAAACTGTGGGCTGAAAAATGCCAGTTCCACAATTACAAATCAACCAAATGCAAACCGAAATTTTTGGAACCCACAAAAGTCTCCTCCCTAAGACCAGATTTATCCTTCCAGGAAATTTTCAATCATACTGTGAATGATAGAATTATTAAGATAACAAAAAGAGGATGAGTTTATGTGCACTTGCATGCATGAAGGTGCAACAGTGAATACCACGCTTCTAGCAATAAATACAGTGGGAAAAAAAAAGCACTAAGCACATTCCCAATGACTTGTGATGCAACTTCAGCTCTGACAGTAGATATTGTGTTTGTTTGCCTAGCATTTCAAAAGCTCCTGGCTAGAAATCCTGACCACATGGCAATTTTCAAGTTCCTTTGTTCCATATCTTTGGGGTAAGGAAGGCTCATTTGTTTGCTTGGATGCACTCAGCTGTTGTAAAAAAGGTACCATTTTTTTTCACATTTAGATTCCAGTGGATCTTGAGAATAGCTTGGAGGTGAAATGAAAGATAAAGAGAAGACAGGGAGATAGGTTATAGGAAGATGAACAGAGTAGAGAGATCAAGGGTGATAAACTTGTGATTCGTCAATGATCCTACTAAACCCTGTATTTTGTAAAAAGTGTAGATGCAGAAATAATTTTGTTTAACATTAGTGGAAACACATGATGAAGCCACTGGTTTTCAGGGAAGGTATCTATACCTATAAAGGTCTTATCATTCTTACTATCATAAAGCCAAAGAGAACCTTCAGTGGATGAAGAGCCACTATGAGCAATTTCTACTTACAAACCAATAAAAACAGACCCAGATACATCACAAACAAAAGTTTTCTGATACATTATCTGATGTCTTAAAAAGCTACTTTAAAACATTTCTTTGTATTTAGTTGTGCACTAAACCCCTTTTGTAAAGGTGCTGCTTGCTTTCCTTGCTAAAATTGGACAAACTAATTTAAGGTAAGGTAAGGTGTTTAGAATTGCCTAGTAATTTGCTTTTTTCTTTGATGTTAAAAGGCATAATTGAGATATTATTTATTTAGTGAAAGAGCTTTCAGCATATTCTCTGTTTCCTCCAGTTGAGGTAGGTTTTCTTCAGCAGGTTTATTGCATATGGCATGGATTTTGTTTATTTGGGACAAGCACAGTCTCACATAGGAAGGCAATTTGAATCCCTATTGGGTCAAAGGGATTGTGTAGTATTTGTGTGCTTCTTAGTTTAGTTACTATGGCATTACTTTTAATCTGCATGGTTTTTTCCTTTCTGTTTAACTGGGTGTGTAATAGCTGCCATCTATACCAGCCACAGTTTGGCCCAGTAATTTTGCCTGTGCTGTGGAACAATATATAGGTTGAAAGATCAACAGATTGGCACAGATTAACTACCTGAAAAATACCTCAGGTCCTTCCTTCTGGTTTAACCACATATGGGACAAAAGGAATATGCAGTAGAACCCTATACAATATACAATAAATATTTGTCTCTGTATAGGACAACACAAACAGTCACAATATTCAATTTCATGTGTCAGCATAACCAATTTAGAGTCTCAAAGAGAAAAATATTTGTTTGTGATAAGATAGTAATTCCTTAGAAGTTATATAGGAAAATATTTCTTTCCTTTCTGCCTGCAAAGCTTTTTTTCTTTGACTTGAGAAGTGTTGTAAATGGTCTTAAGTGATTACAGAGTTATATACCTATTAGCTGGTTGCATGACTGACAGGAGCTTGAAAACTCTGGAATGTGAAATAATGAATCTTCATTTTGGTAAGAATATAAATACAAGTAGGTGAACCAAAATTCCAGCCCTACAATCAGATCTATGCAGGTGCTCTTAAAATGCATCCATGGGAAAAAAATACCCATGTGACTTTGCCATTCAAGTTAACAAGGTTCTCCAGATAAGGAAAACACTTGATAAAGAATACAAGTATAGGAACAGATCTTCTAAGAAGCAAGACAATTTTTCAGTGTGTTTCATGTCATCTCTCACTAATCTGTGATAAGATATGGAACATAATATATCTTGACTCTACTTGGACAAGTCTCATGATTAATAAATGCTGCTCTGATGGAAAAGCCTTTCATGCCTCACCCAGGGACATACTCCTTCACTGGTACAGAATGCAAGGATTTGAAATAGTTCTAACTAATCAAAAATCTCAGGTTATCAATCAGATTAGTGAAAATTGTGGCATCAGGTCTCTGTTTTAATCACTGGCCAATGTTACCTGTAAACACTTTAAACCCCAACAGCTGTAAGAGCAGACCAATGTTACTGCAGCTTTTTATGATTTATCACTTTAGCAGTCCCGTTCCCAGGACAGCCAACTTGTTTTAATGATATGTAGCTTTCAGTTTCATACTGTAAAGCAATCAGCCTCTTCTATAAATTATGATTTTTTTTTTTTAGTAAAGACTTGCATTTCCTACAGGGGGTGTACTGAAGGAAGCATATCTGGAAAAGGCATTCTTTTCCCATTAGTGGCACTACATATGTGAAGTTCATAAGAACGTAAATCTTTGGACGAGTTTAGCAAGTATATTCCACTTCTTTGCATTTATCTTCAGAGGCTGATAAAACAAGAAATACTATAATATTGGTATTTCAAATTGCCATGTGGAAGGAGGAATGGGAAAGCAATATTCATATCTCTCTCTTCGTAAGGATTTTTGCCTGATTTTCTTCTGATGATTTACACAATTCCATCCACAGATGTCTCTGATACACTGTTTATAAAATTCACACTCAATTTCCAGGCTTCAGTCATATTCAGCTTCATCACATTAAAATGATGTCTTCAGGTGCTTGTTCCCTCTATTAGTAAGTCTTTGCTTTCCGTTTAGGTGCATATAATCTGTTAACAAGTCCTTCCATATCACTCTTCTGAGCAATAAGAGATCATTTCTGTTAACCACTCATCATTCTCCTGTCTCCTCTGTCAAAGACCTGTTTTATCAACACAGTTTTTATTTTCTGGCCCAGACATAGTGGCTGTTTCTGGCCTCCTCTGCTAGAACTGACCTCTTAAAGAAACACGGTCAAAGGTATTGGCAAAAGCACTGTTTAATATTAATTTGTGAAAATAAGACTTTACAGAGTTCACTCTATTACTTACTACACAGGTCAAAGCATATGAAGGAAGATCAAATTACAAGCAATCATTTACATGGAAGCTGGGAATGCAAAGAGTGCAAAGGATATGGATGCAAAGATACAAAAGGGTTTACAGCACTTAATAATTGAGTAGTACTTGAACATTTACAAAGTGATTCAATAAGGCTCACTACAATTGCAACAGTGACTTAACTATAGATTTGGGATACCAAATACCATGGTCAGCTCACACACACAGGAAAACAGTGGGTACACCTATTTCTGTGTTTGTAAAGGTACCTATCAAAAATTCCTCTCGGATTCAGAAAAACACTCACATCAAATCCCTTTGTGTTTCCCAACAGGCAAGGGTTTCCCCTCGAGGACCATGGAGATGGGAGAGGGAAAGGTTTCAGCCTAGGCCTGGTCATCAGTGACAGTTCTTTGAGTATGACAAGCCTGAGGGTTTGTGAGCTCCGAGAGATATCCCCCTCCATGGGAGGTTCTGGCACAGCCTGTTGCAGTCCAGGAGAGCTCCAGGTGCTCCTCACGGAGCAGCCGTATGGCAGCTGGGCATTGCCAGTCCATTTGGCTGTGATCATTATGGAAGTCTTGGTTGCCACATGCTGGCTGGTCTGCCCGTGAATGAGTTCTCATCAAGAGAACATCTTGCCATTCATCATTCTCAGCTCTGCAGCAGACTTAAATAATTCCTGTTTGCTGTATGTTAGAAGGGTCCCCAAATTAGTCTGACTATTCTAACAATGCCATCTTACCTCAGAGTCAGTGTCTGTGCATCCCAACAATCTATGCTTCTCAATCACACAGGCTGGTTCACCTTTTATATGGCATTTCCCCACCCCCATCCAATCCAATATCTATTTTACAAGAAAACCCAGTCCCCACTGCCAGTCCCATGTTGTAAGCCCTGTGGTTTTGAGGTCCCTGTATGTCTGCCAGTCCCCTGCTACTTTTTGTTTATGAGCTTACAGTGAAAACCCTGACACTGATACGTGGTGCAGCTTGGTCCTCAACCTCTGTCAACCTCTGAGTACACCTGTGGAGTCTTCAAAGACAACTGTTGCTTCCTACTTAATCAGCTGGACTCCAGCTTGGAGAGCACTGGTAGAATCACAGTGGCCTGTTTATCTTCTCTGTATAATCCACATGGGGATGACAGCAAACCTGTCCAACCTGTGCAAATACTGAAAGCCTGAGTGCTTTGGAGGCCCTCCACCCTGTTGGCAGAGTGTCTGGGTATGTTGTTCTCAATAAAGGGTTTTCCAGCTTGTCCTCTATGTGCTGGTGAGCTTTCCTCCACCTTGCTGTCATGGCCCTGTAAGTCAGTTCTGCCTCATCTCTAGAGTAATTTTTGACCTTCCCTCTCCCTCCAGAAAATTTCCCTACTTCTCCAAACTCAATCCTTCATTGCCATGACCTTGGGAAGCACATTAGTTGCCCTGCTCATGCCAGAGTTTCAGGCTTCCTCCATTAAAAGTCTTCCGGTTTGGAAATATGTTTTTCGCCTCCTGGACTCTTAATAGTTGAATAAAGCTGGAGGAGAAGATTTTGCTTCTCATTGCTATCCCCAGCTTTAAGAACATGCTTGACAACACATCACTCACAGCATTTGGCTATATTTGGCTATACTATCAGTGTAATTCTTTGCTATATCATCAGTGCAATTCTTTCATACTTGCCTTCTTGGTAAGGGCTTCACTTGATTGGGTTTTTTTTTCATGAAAGCTGGATTTTCCCAAAATCGCCTTATTTCTCCCAAAAGAGAATGGACAGTCTCCAGAGGCATTCCCTGCCTGGCATGTCCTTGACTTCATGGAGAGCAGACAGCAGTGGCAAGGACACCTACTTCTAAACAGCTGGAGGGAGCTCCTGCACTCCTGAAATGCCATTTTTCATGTGCCTCTTAAAGTCAAACAGCAAAGGATCTCTCCCTTTTCTCAGCTCCAGTAACACAGGCTATGTCAGGAAGGCTGTGGGAGACTCCATACTTACCAGTGTGGGTGCTCACAGCTTAAATTATATGGGCAAAGAAAGTTTCCTAAGACTTCCAGAATATTTTCTCAAGCAGAGCTCATGCATGGGTGTTAGTGACAAGGACTGCTGTGAACTCAGCAGTATGTGCTACCGTTCCTCAGTGAGGACATCTCACTACATACAACTTCATAAGAAAGCCCATCATATCTCTAAATTTTTGTAAGATGCACTTTTAAAACTCTCCCTACATGACACCTGGAGCCTCAGGGATCCACAGGTTTGTCTCATTCAGCAATTGTTAAATTCTTTAATGAGAAGCAGGAATTCCACAAATCAGTGGAACTTCTATACATGATCTGATGAAACCACTAGCAAGGAAAGCTCACATGCTTGACCAAAGTACCTTCTGTGAAAACTACATTTCTAGTTGCTTTTAATTGCTTGAAAAGTGGAACAGATTAATCTGCTCCTGGGCCCATCACCTTCTGTGTTGGTTTTTAATTCATACTGTCTTGCTCTCACTTCACATTGCAGGTCACCACCCAACATGGAGTTGTCCAGGACTCCTTATTTGCAGAGCCATTGTAGGCTGTACCTAAGGAGTTCTGGTTCAAGAATTTCCACTCTGAAGATCTGCTTCTTTTATGTGTAACATAAACATCTATAACGTGTTGTTATAGATGAAATTTATATTATCTACTTTTTTTCTTATTTGAAACGAGGTATGATGGAAGTGGCCACATTAAATGTCTTTTGAATTGTACAATTAAATTTACAAACAATATGTATATTGTTTTATAATGCATACAACTATGCTCAGTTTTATACACTGGTGCTGCACAATAAAGTACTGTAAGTCTAAGAATCCTACAGTTGTAGGACAGATCTTTCTTGCAACCGCCTTTCTGGATGACAGTATAAACATTTGCAAATAAAAACACATTTTGTAAGAGCCAATACTATTCATTTGCCATTAAGCAACACAATAATTATTATAATAAAGTGTATCTTACACCAAGTGATATTGTGGTTCTTAAATGTCTGCCCTGCTTTAGTTGTTAGAGCCAAATCTTTCTTCCACTCAAATCAATGGGGAATTCTGCAGACTTCAGCTAGAAAGAGACTAGAACCTTCATCAGCTGCAAAAGCTATTTCTTCGTGTATGGTAACTCTTCAAGTACCACCCATTTCAGTTGTACATGTAGGCATATTTGCAGCTTTCTTAACCTTAGCCAAGCAGAAAACACTACCTCAGAGAACTTGAAGATACCTAGTTAAGTATCTTCACTGTATTTTTACTCCTGGAACAAATTTGAACTCCTCCATGGCTCATAATGCAGTTTTGAGCCCTTTCACTGTGGGTTAGCAGCTTTGTCTAACTCTTGGTTTTTACCTGCTGCACTTTGCAGATTACTCCTCTAACACTGAGTTATTCATTGGAAGAGTCAAAGTTTTATATTGCACCTGATGTGAGACAGAGGAGACTTCTTGTCTGCAGAGATGGCCCAAATTCAACTATCTCAACAGCAGCTCCTCTCTGCTGCCCTCCCTAAGGAATGATGATGGAATGCACATCAGTGTGGAGTTACACAACAGGAGCCCGATAAACCTTTCTACATTCTATGATTTTCATACATTAATGAGAGGGTGATGATAAGGTGTTACAACATCCGTGTGCAAGACTGGGCACTGTTTGTTACGACAGAAGGACTAACTAGATTCATTAGAAACAATCTAACCTCTCCCTACAAGAAGACTGAGTTCTTAATTAGCATTATGTGCCCAAGTTTCAGTCACCACCTTGTATATTTGCAGACCCTGATGCTTGTGCAGGTACAGCAGTAATTGACAACCAGGCTTGCAGGCTGGGTAGTGTAACAAAGCCTTACCACCTGCATGTTGACCAAAAAAGGAAATTTATAGTACAAAATAACCAAAATTAGAGACCTTCTGTTTCCCCCCATCATCTGAAAGTGTAGCTAATCTGTCCATGTACTTCTCTTTGAGTTCAATAAGGGACAAAAAATGACCTGGAATGTATTTCAGCTGAAATAAGATGTGTTGGCAAGTTAGGCAACTTTTTGTTTCTTACTGTTCACAGGATTCAACAGAGGGTTGGCAACATCAGATCCAGAGGTGCTACTGTCCTTGGAGCTGGCCTTTCAAAAGCCACTATTTACCAACAGGTGCTACTTTGAAGGGTTATTAGTCCTATGATGGTAAAGTTTGATCTTTATTCCACACTGTGATTAGCTTTGCCAAACTGATCTAATTTGTGAATCAGCATATTTACACCACTTTGCAGAGGGGTGATCAACCCCTTTATAACTGATTCCAAATCAGCTTTAGTCATCAGGTAGAGCAGTAGTACTTAGCATACTGCAGCCTTACCAAGTACCCTAAAGGCTTCTTCTCTGCAAGAGGTGCTGCTGTGGGGCCACAAAGTCACATCAGAAAAATTTCCCTTTGCTCCTTCCGCAGGTGCGTCAATGTGTTCACTGTGCGTGAGCAGAGAGAAATTGCATACAAGCAAAAAATCTCACGAGGATGAGGGACTAGAATCTCTGAGCCAAGAAGCTTTTACGTGAAAGAGGAAGCAGGGAGCAGTGGAAGGGAGGAGCATGAAATCCAGACGTTACCTCAGGCATTAACGCCCTAAGGGCAGATAGAGATATGTTAGTATGTTTATAGAGGCTGATTAAAATCGGATTTCACACATTGTTATCTAGCACACCAAGGGTTATGAAAATCCTCCTTGACTGATGAAAGCACAATAGAATAGTGGTTGGTTGCCCAGCAAATCTGAGGAAGCTTTGCTCTGATCCGTGCCAACAGACAATATAGAAACCACACAATGAACAATTGCTTTTGTACTGAACTCAGGTCTTTTCCTCACTGGGGAAATCATCCCAAGTGAAGGAGGACAGGACCTGAAAGGTAAGCTTGTAGTTACACAAATCCACCCTATCTTTTACACACACCTCAGTAAACTATTACTCAGACTGTGAAGCCATGCCTTCACCTGCTGTGCCTTTTCACAGCAATGTTTCCTACACTCAACCACTTCTTTAAACCTTTGAGAAACCTTTTCTTTTTTCTCTTCTTTTTTTCCCCAGTGTCCTAACCTAATGTGATGGGAATGCTGGCATGCCATTTAGTTTGCAGACAAGAGCCAGGATTGCATGTGCCTTGTCCAGCTGCCAGCCCAGCCTCCTTGCTCTCTGAGCTGCCCAGACCAGAGGCAGTCACTGACCAGAATGTGGTCAGTGCTGAGCCCGAGCTCACATTGCTGTGCCAAAGATAATAACACTTCTCTCCCAGCTGAGCTAATGGAAGCTTCATGGTGGCTCACAGAGTGACCCAAGCAGACTCTGCTCACCCTGGAGATAAAACAAATGTAGCTTTCAAAGAAGGGAAGAAATGTATGTGCTTATAGGCAGAAGAACAGGGTCTTCACATGCCACCTGTAGCAGGTAACATGTACACCAAGTCACTCTGTCTATCTAAACTCTGTCTTGCTCCAACACTTCCTGTTACTGACTGCATTTAAAACACTCTGGGCCCTCAGTCAATCAGTAGTTTTTTACTGTCTGGATCTCAGTTACGCAGGCTCTCTGTGCTCATAACTTCTGATCTGAAAATAATGTGGGACTTTGCTAAGACATGATACCAGAAGGACATTCTCACATTAAAAAACTAGAAAATAAGGACGTTTTAGCATCTGTCCTTCCTTCCATAGTTACAAGAGCTGAAGACATACACATTTATTTTTCAGTTCTAGAAACTTACTAGCCAGAATTAGTCATTTCAATGCTGCCTCCCAAAGGAGCACTTCTGGATGTTTTCCATTAAATAAAATGGTAATATTTCTCATTTATGTTTTTATTTCATTCCAGCTCAAGGAAACTCATGATCATGGGTCTCACTGGGGCCAAAAAGCAGGTATGACAATGTTTCAAACTTTAGGGACAATATTCATGTCCCATAAGCAAGAAAAATAGAATGTTACTATCAAATTCCTGAGAGTTAACAAAACCACGCATGGATGGGGATGTATTTACAGGCAGCCAAATCACAAAGCTGAACTCACCTGAAGCTTAGGGAACATCAGTGAAGTCAATGGAAGCACACACAGTCAGATGAACTGGAACACTGTATTACAGCTGTAAACTATCTGACTACACATTAGCTGAAGTTTTATTATGAAGACAGCATTTTACCTGACTTTCCCTCCTGTTTTTGTTCTCTGAATAAAGCACATATATTTAAACCCACTCTATACTGACTTCAAGTGCATGGAACCTCCTGTAAAGAAAATATAACAGGTCTGTGTATAGAAATTTTGCAGCTCTGGAATATTAAAAATAGGCCATAAAAGCGATTCCCCTTAAGCCCCTCTCACTGCCTGGGACCAATTCACTGTAAAGCACTTTATAGAAAAATGTCAGGGGATTACACATCAAAATGTTAGTAATGTTAGTAAGGTCATGCAAAAACAGTCCTGGAAGAGGCCTCGGGGGGTTATGTAGTCTGTCCTGCTGCCCAAGATAGGACTAAGCAATTTAACCTTGACTGAGACATCTCCAGTCTCTTCTCATGGTCTGTAAAGTCCACAAGTACAGTACTGGAAAAGTTTTTTTCTAGTATCCAGATGAAACACTCCCCTCTCCAGTTTGACCTATTACTTTTAGTTCTATCCATCATAGATGTAAGAAAATAAGTTATTCCCTTTGTCTTTATAGCAACTTTTGTATGTATCTAGATGAACTGCCCCATTTTTTTTTCTTTAGACTATTCATCCAAAACTAATTCAATTTTTTGTTACATTACCTTTTTTCTAAACCTCCAATAATTTTTATTCCTGTCTTGTTGACTTTCTCAACCTGTGAAAAACAAGAGTAGGAAATGTAAGACACTGGTTTATACAACCTAGTGGGAATTTTGAACTTTTTGAAATTAAATTATTATTAACTTATTTTCAATTTGTAACCTATTATCTATAGTGCCTCTGTGATCCTTTCTAATGCCAGCTTTATTTCATTCTTCAGGCATCATTCTGAAAATTTTCTTCTTAATTTTGAAAGGCGTTGGAATAAATATCCAAATTTAATTTCAGCCACATAATTTGCTTCCAACACACTAATCCATCTTCTTTAATATTGGAGATGGAAACCACAAAAAATCTGATATTCTTGCAGAAGCCTCAGCCTGGGCAAGGTTCTGTCACAGGCCACAGCTTTTGTACCTACATGTGCAAATATATAAATATATATAAACAGTTAATTATGTTGAAGTTTGATAAATTGAAGCCCTCCAGGGTTAGATAAGCAAACTTTATATCTTTTGGAAGAGGGAATTTCCCATCATCCCAGTAGAACACACAACTGTTGCTTCTAGCTATGTTAGGGCCCAAAATAAAACTAATTAAAGACCAATGTAAGTAAAATTCTTCTAAAAAATAGCCAAAAATAGACTAGCCTGAAAGAGCTGTTTTTTTACTCTGCTCTTTAGTTTCACGTGTATTTACAATAGATAGGATATTATATGCTTGAAATAGAAGGAAAACCATATTTCAAAGCTTTTTAAAAATCAATTTTTACAATTTGTGTGCATCTATGTAATCCTTTTAATTACTCAGCTGAGCTTATCTACACACTGTAGTTTATTCTCCCTGATCCAAACTTAGATTTACCCCTGTACTTGATCATGGCATATATGCAAATACTTTACATATTCACACATACAACTGATGTACAGGAAATTGATGTGCTATGGGTAAAATTCTCTGAACTGCTTCAACATGAAATTTTGAGTATTTTGGAAACATAACCCAATAAGTTTGAACATGTGCAAATTCAAGTAGCATTTTTTCTCTGTGGACTGATTCTTCTGAAAGCACTACAGCTAATTGTATATACCTTTGAATCTGTCTCATGTCAGACTGGGTACAAAATGTTGCATTTTTCTGATATGCCATTTCCCCAGCTGCCTTTGTTATGGTCTGTGTCACTTCTGCATAAGCACTTCTTATTCATCCAGTTACAAAAATAAATAGCAATCACATTCCAACTTAATACTGATCTGATCTTCTCCTCTGTGACATTCTAGGTCTTTACTTTCCACCTCTTTACTTTCCTCTCATGGTAATTTTAGCAATTTCTATAGCAGAACTAAGAATTTCCAGTTTCATTGTGTTAAGTGTCAGTTATTAAATTACACTAAAGAATGGGGTTCATTAAACAACAAAAGGTTTCTTTAGAATAGTGCATCTCCAGCTTTTGGAAGCACAGACTACATCAAAGTATCTGTGTAGTAATTTCACTTTGCAACTAGTTAGTGCCCACAGATTTCAATATGCAATTGACAATATTTCACAATCCTGAAAGAAATATTAGTGGACTTTAAACTCATCTCAAGCAACTTCTTAGTCTCTTCTTTTTATTTCTTTTTACACATGAGTTTGAAAGGATGTGAAGGGTAAGCAGAAGAGATGAGAGTGAAATCAAACCTTCAGCATGAGTAGAATGTACTGAATTGCTTGTAACTTTTAATTACAAAACAAGGATAAAGAATAAAACAAAGAGCATGATCATAGCAAATATTCTCTAAGCTCTGAGGTCTCCAATTCCTGAGTTTGAGAAGCAGGACTGAAGTTATTTCTGTTCATACACTCTTTCAGAGACTGGAAAAGCTGTTAGTCTGGCTCTTTTGTTTAGAGAGTATTTTCAGAGAGAGGTGAAAAGAGAAAAAAACCTAAGCAACTATGAGGGCAATTTGTCTGAATACCAGACATGCAAATCAGCTTTGCTGTCTTCAACAGTGTTTTAATACAGTATTGATAAATTAGCTCCATCACACTCCTTCCAGTACAAAGGACATTAAGGGTCACTAAAAGACAGAATTAATCGCAGTAGACCCAGTTTAGCAAACACTTGCTCAAAGACACCTCCAGAAACTTCTCAGATGGAAAGGAAGTGCCACCTTATTTCTGTCTATCCTGACACACATTGTATTTGAGGTAGAGCTTCATTTACTTCTAGAAAAGAGAGCTGACCTCAGCAGATTACTTGGAAGGGAAGAGAATTGGGAATCAACAACATTTGCTTGGACAGAGAACTCTCACACGTCTCCAAGTTTAAACCCTTACTGAGAGATGTTTGCATAGAAGGCAAGTAGGGTA
The DNA here is from genome assembly GCA_013400415.1 of Scytalopus superciliaris. NCBI lineage: Eukaryota > Metazoa > Chordata > Aves > Passeriformes > Rhinocryptidae > Scytalopus > Scytalopus superciliaris. The sequence continues at coordinate 46,830 of VXBX01005026.1, forward strand.
GGAAACATCTAATATGTCCTGAATATCAATCTTCCTTCTCACCTTTCCTCTCTCCTTTGCTTCATTTTATCTTCCAGATTTCAATAGGATAGAGCTGGAAAATGCTCCAATATGTTTTGAACACTGCATTGCTCAGCAATCATGACGTTCACACGGAGACCGCAAGATCCAGGAGCAGATCCCTGCTTTGCCTGCTTCTCATCAATCCCTTGGGCCTGCATCACCTGTCTCTGGCAGGAGCCGTGTGGTCCAAGGTATCTCATCCTTCCAGTTCACTTTCTATTCCTCTTTCAATTTCTGAAAATTTGTCCCTGATTCTTATTTCCTCACAACTAATGTAGTTCCATGGAAAGATCAACGTGAGCAGGTCAGCATTTTCCATAAACAATAACACAGGCAGTGTCAGATAATTTTCCGCTAGCTCTGTACATATTTCTTCCGATATTTCTTTTTGGATAAGAGGTATTATCCCTGTGACTTCTTGGAGAGAAGCTTTGTATTGAGTTCATACAATAAGTCACAGCATGGAAGCAGATTTGGCCCATGCAGCTGAGTGGAAAGGAAGTCTGCAGCGAAGTAATTATTCTCTTCAATAATGTGACTACAGCTTAGAATAAACAATGTCTTCATTAACCAACAGGTCACACTTGTTCTTTCTCCTCAAAATTAAACAATGCCACCAGGAAACACCCCTTCTTGTGTTCTACCTGCAAATGACATGCAGAAAGGGGAAGTAGCAACAAATGGTAAACATACAGAAGAAAAGTGGGGATTTTTTTTTGTTGTTGTTTTTTATTGACAGGCTGGCAAGAGGCAGCAGCAGTGTCAGAGGAAGAAGAGGAGAAGGAAATCTGGGAAGGACAGCAAATCTTTGGGATTATATTCATCCAGTTCCGAGCAGGACTTACCTAATAATACAGGAAATGTATTATCTAGAAATCCCATTAATTACACATACCAAAATGAAGTGGCGTCAGTTGTGAAATTTCCCATACCACCATCCTGTACTCATTCAGAATAGCAATGACTTCAGCCATTTCTTAAGAAATAGCCATCATGATGTTTTAAGAGTTGGCAAGAGACTTTAGAAACATACTTTCACTGTGGCAAATTTAAAAGGAAACTGGATTACTTCAGGACATGCTAGCCCTTCAATCTGTATTACAGCCACTTGAGCACTGGACAAACTGGAAAATAAAAACTGTTTTCAAGCCTTAATTTTTTTAAATAAAGTGTTCTAATGGTTGGCCACAGTTTTAGTTGTGTTTTCCTAGTTATCAGTCCCTAGGAAATGCCCCTCCACTTGGTTACTCTCTTCTGTGTCTCAATTATTTATCTTACTAAGTCCTATACCACAGGGGGAGAAAATAAAAATGTGCTCTGAGTTTTGGTTCCTACAGTTGTTTTCTCCCTTGATACTGCACAGAGATATTCTTAATGAAACATTGTGTGAAGCACAGGTTAGTGTCACTTTATTCTTTCAAGGAAATGGGCAACTCCATCTGTTCTGACTGAGATGAAGTAAAATGGTGAGAGCAAACTCATATTTCAAGCCTGTATTTTACATGGAGGGAAATGGAAGACACAAAAAGCAAAAAGGATAAAAAACCTGCAAAAAACCCCAGGACAGTTATGAACTCTGTCTATTATAAATATCCATTGAGCCTTTTTTTTTGGCTTTCAGTCTTTGAACTCACCATGTACCAGCTTGATGAAGTCTGAGCACTTTATCAACCTATTCTCACAGAGGAAAAATAATAAAAAATGGGGGACATGGAACAAAGATAAGTTTTCTACTTTGTACCACAGAGTACAGTTAGGATGCTTCTTTTGTTTTAAGGAATTAAAAGGTTAAGCAACTTATTTAATGTGTAAGGAAATAACTTATTTAGTTGACCTCCCTTGAAATACGATAGATGGCAATTAGATATATTCTAGCCTACAGGATGATACATTTTATTCATTCGCTACCAAACAAACTCAAAAGTTGAGAAGATATGAAAGAACATGTTTTGCAAAGCTAGCACAATCCTACATGAGGCTAATCTTTTTTAACAACCTTACAATGTTATCCAAACTGCCTAAGGTAAAGAATGAATATAAAGGGAGAATGCACATTATGTTTCACTAAGGAGAATAGATGTTAATTTAATTAAATAAAAAGGCTTCATAGTGCTTTCAAAGTAACCACAAATGTAAACACATTTAATCCCTGGGAAAGTGTCTATTATAGTAGATGGTGCAGCTCAGCTGGTGGAACTGCAGTGGAAACATGACCAGAGCCTTCATATGGGGCAATAGTGACCCAAAACCCCCTCTGCAAAGCAAGGCTTGTTTGGACAGCAGCTTCTGGACTCTGAAAGGATCCCACTCATGTCTGTGCCACGACCACAACTCACTGACATCTCAATGCTTGGTGAGAGCAGGGTCTCTTCTTAGTTACATGATGTGATACCTATACTTCACAAATTATTTGTTTAATTAGCCCTTAGTGTTTGAAAGCCAAATATGACTATGTGTCTGTAACACAGTAGTGATGGGGTTTTATGCCAGAAAGCCAAATACCCACTGGTTCTAGAAATCTAGAAAATGTCCTTCAGGTTGTGTTCCAGTTTAGAAAAAATGATCCAACAATACTTGAGTAAAACACACACCCATGCAATGCGTGAACATAATATATTTGAGCTCCATTAAATTCTCAAATCCTTTATTGTGGTTAAAATACCTTTACTTAATGAGCCCTCTATGCAGGTATTTAAACAGGAGTTATTAAGGAAGACCACAAGATGAAACATAAATGTGGCTGGGACAATCAGCCACAGTTTTTGCTCAGGTGTTCCTTTTCCCTTCCTTGTCCAAAACACTTCTAGTGTGACCAGCAAGGACCAGATTTCATTATCTTTATTACTGCCATCTCTAATTTGGTTGATCCTACTGGTGCTTTCAGCTGCAGAAAATTAACATTTCACGTGGTGCTTTGTACCATTGTAGAGTCACAAATGTAACACTGTGCCTGCTTACACCCTTGCAGAAAGCTTGAATAAAAGAAAGTACACATGGACTTGCCTACAGACACACACATGTGCACGTCTGAGTGAATAATTGTGTTTGTTCCCATTGTCATGGCAGGATGTGAGAAAAAGGGTTATTTTTCTGTCACTCTTCTAAGTTAAATCGGTGAAGTCAGGTGTGTCTAGGGAATCTTAGGAAGAAAAGTGTGGTGTATGAAGAAAAAAATAACACTTTACAATGTTTGAGAATTAAATTATTTAAACTGATCAACTGATGACTAATAAAGCTCTTTAAGGATGGAGAAATATCCAATAAGAGTTAACTGCAGTTATTAGTAAGACCCATATTGAAATTTCTAGGGTTTTCTGAAATGCAAACAAGGAGAGGCAGTTGTAGATCACCTTCAGCACTTTCAGAATGGGTGCAAACCTTATCTAGTGGACAACAAAATGTCATTACTATTTTCTGCACTGCACCACTTACAATGGGCATCTTCTGCATAAGAACATTAAAGGGTAGTGGACATTTCCCTTAGCACCCTCAGCAAATCTGCTCCTGGTTATCCAGAAGTGCCTGGGGCGATCAAATATACATCCTTTCTAATGTCTTTTCTTTCTAATAGAATAGAATCATTTGGGTTGGGAAAGACCCTTAAGATCATTGGAGTCCAGCCATCACACTGCCAAGGCCACCACTAAACCATCTCCATAACTGCCACATCCACACATGTTTTTTGAAATACTGTCTAGGGTCAATGGCCCAACCATTTCCCTGGGCAGCCCCTTCCAATGCTGAATAACCCTTTTGGTGAAGACATTCTTTCTAATTTCCAGTCTAAACCTCCCCTGGTGCAACTCAAGACCATTTCTTTTTGTCCTGTCACTTATCTGGGAAAAGAGCCTGACCCCCACCCAGCCACACCCTCCTGTCAGGAGTTGTAGAGAGCAATAAGGTCCCCCCTGAGCCTCCTTTTCCCCAGGCTGAGCCCCCCCAGCTCCCTCAGCTGTTCCCCATCACACTTGTGCTCCAGACCCTTCCCCAGCTCCAGACCCTTCCCTGGACACGCTCCAGCCCCTCAATGTCCTTCATGTATTGGGGGGCCCAGAACTGGGCACAGGATTTGGGGTGTGGCCTCCCCAGTGCCCAGCACAGGGGGACAGTCCCTGCCCTGGCCCTGCTGGCCACACTATTGCTGACCCAGCCCAGGTGCCATTGGCCTTCCTGCCCACCTGGGCACCCCCGGGCTCGTGTCCAGCTGCTGTCTCAGCACCCCCAGGGCCTTTCCCAGCGGGCACTTTCCAGCCCCTCTGCCCCAGCCTGGAGCTGCAGGGTATGTTGTCACCCAAGGGCAGGACCTGACACTTGGCTTTGTTGAACCTCATCCCATTGGCCTCAGCCCATCAATCCAGCCTGTCCGGATCCCTCTGCACAGCCTTTCCGCTCTCCAGTAGATCAACAACTCCTGCCCAACTTGGTGTAACCTGCAAGCTGGCTGAGAGTGCCCTCAATCCCCTCATCCAGACCATTTATAAAGACATTAAACAGGACTGGACCAGCACTGAGCCCTGGGATACACCCCTACTGACCAGCTGCCAGCTGGACTCAACTCCATTTCCCACTCTCTGGACCTGACCAGACAGACAGTTTTTCACTCAGCAAACTGTACAACAAGGGACAATAGCAAGGAAAGGGATAAAGGGTGAGAAAAAGTGATAATGTGGGAGCGGGGGTTGAGGAAAGCAGGGAAATGAAAGGGGAGAAGCAAGAAAGAGAGAAAAGGAAGAAAAGTGGAAGGGGAAAAGAAAGGGAGAGAAGTGAAAAGGAGGCATGGAGGGAAAAAAACTGGGGAAGTGAATGTGTGATTAGAATTCCAGTCAAGATGTGATGTGATTCTGTACAGCTTCAGCTCTCACCAGTTTTAAAGTTTATCTATTTGTAGATCCTGATTGCTCTTTTCTCTAGTGCACCACTTTCTTACCCTTTTAAAATGAGTACAGATAGCCAAAATGAAACACAAAGTCCTTATCAGTCACCAAGAAAAGGGGATTCTTCCTTCTGCAAATACAAAATGCCATTCTGATGGCAGAGCTCCTGCTATATAACCTCAGAGAAAATTTAGAATGACTTCTGATTAGCCCAGTACAACTAATTGCAAGGAAGGAAGCCTTTCTGCAAGTTGCATTGCATATTTATATTGCTAAATCCCAGGAATTCTACCATAAGGTTAGTTTTGAGCCTCAGGTGTTGCAGGAGCCTCATTCTGACTTCCAGAAGAAATATGAATTCCTTTTACAGTGATAGAAACTCCATTTGCTACAACTGAAATGTATTATTTATAAAATGGTTTCCTTCATATACACATGTAAATGCACACACATTTATAACTTTAGCAAGTGCCAAATGTTAAAGGAAATATTCCTTGATTAATTCTTAAGTGTGGCCACAAAGTGGAGTTTCAAGGAAAATTAGTTGATGCAAAAGTTAAGACTTGAGAAGACAAAAGCATAGTTCAGAAGAGGTGTGGAAAAAAGGAATAAATAAAATAATTCTCCCAGACTTTAATGTAGGTGGACCATGGCCAGAGGCACTCCATTTCCTCCTCCTCAAAAAATAAAAAAGCCACACAAAAAAATCCCCAAAAAACCCCAAACCTCTTCTCAAATAAATATCTTAACAGAAACCAAGACTCAGCATGTATCCACTAGCATGGTTTAACAAGACTATCACATACCGCTTTTCTCTTCCTGTTAATAAAGTTTGATACATTTTATTTAAATTGCACAAATATTAAAAGATGTTATAATTGGCATTTCAAGAGGATTCTTCACACATAAACCATATAAAGACATGAGATGAGGAGAAGGAGGCAGGGAAGTCAGAACTGTACAACTGAATCTAGGATTTACTTTCTCCCACTCCTACTAATTTTGTTTTGTTCAAAGTGTGGGGAGCAATGATCATACCAAAAACAAGGGAAACCAGCAACTGGCATGTCCTTCTGTGATGAAATGGTCATGGCAGCATTCACTGGAATCCTATAATTCTACATTGTATGGAGGAGGTGCAAAATAATAGTGCAGACCTAGCATTATTATGACAATTGTTACTTCAGTCAAGTATTAATTCTGAAGCTTTTCATGAGGCTTTGTTTTTTTGAGCAGTGAGTAATGCCCCAGACCATACAACTCCTCTGTCTCCACCACCTCTTTACATAAAAATTGCTGTTAGGACACAGTTTATATTTAGCAATAATAATGTATATAGTCACAGGAATCCATGAATGAACATGGGCAGACAAAGTTTTCCCTACAATCATGCTTGCCTGGGCAAGGAAGCTCAATGTAATAGAGCTATGTGAAATTCCTGTGCTACGTGTTGCTTGAAAGCCTTTTTTTTTTTCAGTAAGGATGGCATGTGTAGATAGATATTTTTCAAACATACCCTCATAAAGACACCAAGAGTTAGTCCCTCCCCTTACTCACCATCTGTTACCACAGTATTTCACCTAAACCCCAGAAGACTGAGGAGTAATGCTGGAAAAATCCCCTCTCCTTGAAGGTGTAGATTTTACTGTCTGACAAAAAAAAATTAAAAAACTAGTAGTAATTTTTAGCAAAGCAGCTTTGTTCCTCCCCCTGTACATCTGGATTGAGGATATTGGCAAACACTTCATAGGGATGCCAGTAGCCTGCTATTATAGTCACAACAGCTGGAATTGCAGACCCTAATTTTGAATAATAATGTAATACCATAAAGGCAAATGCTCATTTGGGTTTGGTTACAGCGCTTCAGCTTTCACAACATCTGTCCCCACCCACACAGGAACAGTTTCATCTTACAAAAATGGGGGTAAGCCCTATTACCTGTATCACTGCGTCAGTGGATGTCTGCACAACTTACATTTCCAGATTATGTTCTGGCAATAGTCCTTCTGCATGAAGTCCTGTCCCCTTCAAGGCCTAGCTGTAACTTCAGCAACTTGCTTGCCAGCTCTCTTCTTGGACAGTTCCCTTTCTAAGACCAGCTCTGTTCCTTGGCATCACCTCTCCTCCGTGGCCCCAAGCTCCTTTCACTGTTTTGATTTGCTTACCCCCATGGGCTCCATCCCTCCAACACTCACTCACCCCCGGGGACAGCACACATGGTCCTCCAGTGTGGGGACTGTGTCTAATACGGCAGAGCAAACCCTTCTGACCTCACCATCACTTTCTTAACAAGGGGCCCTTTAGCACTTCAAAAGATGCCGAACATTAAAAGCAAACAAACCGATATCTTCCTTGAAATGTTAACAGCTCACTTAGTGGTGGTGACAGATGTCAGTTTGACACCGCCGGAGCAGACAGCTTTCAGTGCTGCAAGCACAGGTTCTGGTTAGGCACTGACAGTCCTTTCTGCCTCCTGTGCCACCCGCAGACCTTCCCTCATGAATACAACATGGTGCTGAAGCCATCACCTGCAGAGACCACCTTGAAGGGCGGTGTAACCCCCATGCCAAATTAATGCCTGGGTTCCGAGCTGACACTGACAAGAGAGGTGCCAGTCTTGATGGTCTTTTTAATGTAGATATCTGCCACCCACCGAGAGCCAGACTGAGAGACCATCAATTCACAAATTTATTCTATTTATTTTATGACATCACATCAATTAAACTTCTATTCCAAAACCTCGGGTTGTAGCTGAAAATACCTCCAGGCAATACCTTCACATTTAAATTAAAAAAATATCCCACTTCATCTGGCTTCTTCTGTTCCTCCTTCCCCCTCATTGTAGCTCGGAAATGACATAGAACAGATGAAGGAGTGTGGAAACAAACTTAAAATCACCATTTTAGGCGTTATCCCAGCAGGTGTGCATGTTTTTCTTGGAATTTATGAGAAGTAGTAAATATTGCCAACTCCGTTCTGCCCGTCTTGCTGCAAACTGTGGCCAGCTTGTAAACACCATCCCATTGCCACTGGTGGCAGTGAACATGGCTATCAGAACCCCTATGGCAGACTCTGAAGAAGATACTTTCTAGTATTGCCTCCCACTAATGCTTTAAAATTGTCATAAAATCTTTCATTATTTATCTGAATTAGCAATCAGCAGAGCAAATCTCACAGTAAAGTAATGGCTTGGGCCCCTTTCTGTTCAGATGTGAATTGCTTGGCCTAAACAAGCAGCCTGTCATTGCTGAATTTCATTACTCATTTCCTGTCATTAAATTAGATGAGGTTAATAAATAGAAACTGAGAGACAGTTGGACAAATTCAGTTCTCCAGTGAAACTCATCTCCAAACAAAACTGTGAAGGGAATCTAATTATTCACTATATATACACTATGGGATGTTTCTTGTTCATTGCAGAGATGCTCAGGTATAGTGGGATTGTTTTCCCTCATTTGTTTTGATTGTTTTCCTTAACTCCATTTGTCAGACAGGCAACTCAGGCATATTCCTGATAGAAAGTGCTGCTAGACACCAGACAGGTTTTGAAACAAATGAGAAGAGAATCCAGTCACACAGCAGAAGTGAGACTAATTAATGACATTTCAATGACACATGATAATCACCCTGTCCTAATGAGGCCAGAGTGGAGAAAACATTCACAAAGAGAAACACCAAGCAGTTTACACAGCCTTCAAAGCTTCCAAGTTTTCTCTGTGAGGGTATCCTGTGCCACGTGCCCTACTAGTCCCCATTCTTCTGAGGTGCTGACCTGAAACTGTCCCCACATCCCTGTCTCCCCACTTTCCTCCATGAGATTAGACTGTTTGCCTGAGCAAAGTGAGCGTGTGAGAAAAGCTGAAAGAGAAATAAAAATCAAGGTGCGATTGACACTTTGCTCTGAACCTGATCCTGTGGTGCCTGGGCATGGTGAGACAGATGGGACTGTTGTTGTAGTGGGAGCTGGCACCAGCTCCTGTATGTAAGTTGCCTAATGCTTTCCATCCTTAGATTATTTCAATCAATTTTTGAGTAATGTTAACACCTCTATTGTTTGTCTTTGAAATCTGGCAGAAGCAGGAATTGCCCGAGGGCCAGTGTCATGCCTTTTGCTGGTGCTGTTCATAAATTCAGATTTGGACAAGTAACAGAGGTGTTGAAAATCACCATTTTTTAACTGTATTTTCCAGAACCCAGAGTTACTTTGGCAACTAACAAACACCCCCAGAGATTTGATGTGTCTGCCTTCATGCTGCACCCCGAATATCTTGAGTGGCTGTTCCTTGGGATGGTACAGACAAAATGGCTCTGAGAGTCCACCAAGAGGACTCAGTGTAATAGGTACAGGATTACAACAGCCAGAGTGGGGTCACGGTGGCAGGAAACAAGGAAGGAAGAATAAGTCATTGGGATGAAAGATTCAGAGTGGTTGACAAAGAAAAGAGAGTTAAATCAAAGGAAGAAGGAGGCTTGTGGGCAAATATGTAATGAAGACATCACTTAAAAGTAAAATTAACTCTAAGAAATAGAACTCACTGTACATCTCCCTCAAATGTCCAGTTCACACAGGGAATGACATTTTTTAAATGAACTGAACAATCTCTTTCTGTTTGATGACACACAGTCAGAAATTACTTGCACTGTTATGCCTCAAGGTCAAATTTTATCACAGAGAACAATAAATGATTGTTAGAGTAGAGCTATTTTCTTCCATTTATTAATTAATTGCCTGTAACCAATGTGACATTACACACATATAACTAAAGATAGAAAACTGTCATTTTAGTTTCCGCCTGGAGACTTCCAAAGGCAAAGAAATGCCAAATTTACAGTTGCCTTCTGTAAATCTATGTATTGCAGACCTTGACGAGGAGAAAACATTTATATTTTGTCACAGGAGTGTTGAGCTGGAAAACAAGGTAGCTGCCAGTGCCCCTTAAGATGTGGCAGCTTGAACCTAATACACCCAATTAATTTGGAGATAATACACCAAAAGGGAAGGGAAGGGAAGGGAAG
>VXBX01005026.1:56836-69631 GCA_013400415.1 Scytalopus superciliaris
AAGGGAAGGGAAGGGAAGGGAAGGGAAGGGAAGGGAAGGGAAGGGAAGGGAAGGGAAGGAACAGATTAAGGAAAAACAGTGTATCTCCTTAGGATATGCATGTGATCATAGTTCCATTCCTTGTTGTACATTTTTGTGCTTCAGGTAGACCCGCAAAATAGCAAGGGATAGTGATAGGAAGGAAGAGAACAGCACAAGGTAAGTAGAAAGCAGTGAACTGTGGAGCAGTGCCATTGCTGATGGAAGGTGAGGCAATGGCAAACCCACAGAACACCATGAACGACGCTTAAGAAAATCCTACGTTTAAGAAAATAAAAAGCAGGGTTGAAATCTGGTCTGCTCTGCACTAGGCAGAGCTGCTGCTTTTAGCTCGATCAGCCGTGTAGCTGAGCATCCCAGCACAGCCCTGGGGACTCACATCCACCTTCAGCCCACATGCAGCTTTCTATCCTTTGTCTTCCCAACATCCGAGCAGGCGCTGCGGTTGTGCTCAGAGCGCTCCCAGGCCCAGCGCTCTGGCACGCAGTGCTTGTCTGCTACTGTCTTCAAAACTGGGGAGCTCCAGGACTTCAGCTGTGTGTCTCCAACTGCAGAGTCAGTTATGGGATTGTTGCAACAGGAGTTATAGTAATTGAGTGCTACATCTGGCTCAGCTGAGGTCTCCAGATATCATGATAGGCTGCAGGAAGGTTTTGTAGTTGTTCAGCAGGGGATGAACACAAAACACTCCAACAAGGCAGAAGTAGCAGTGGCCTGCTTTGGCAGGAGAGAGGAAAACACTATTCCTGTGGTTTCCATGTCATCTCGACCCAGTTTTATAAATATTCTCAAACTCAGCATGATCTATCAGCACAGATTCAAAGGCCACCTTAAAAGGATTTCTGAACTTCCAGGATCTATCTAACAAAAGGCAATAATTCTGTAAATAAAGGTCTGGAAATCAAAAATTCCAATTCTGGTTAAGACTATTAGGATTACCTCTGAGATTACTGTTTACTCATTTCCCCACAATGCTTATAGATTATTTCAAGACAATATTCCAAACTTTTTCCCAGGACACCCTGTTAATGTAACTCTCCTGAACTACTCTTTGGTCAGTTTATTGCCAAATAAAGGCTACACAAAGATTTGAGGAGGTAGACCAAAGCTCTTTTGATATCTAAAATCCCTAGCCCTTGTAAGAAATTAGGAGAAAGTAATATTCATAGCCCACTCAAACTTCCCTTGAGGAAGCATTTTATTTGTGCTGTAGCTTTTCTTGAGTGTTATGTTCTCTTTCTGTGTGTATTTTCCTGAAACATTATTGAGTACTCACATGCAGTATCAAAACATTTTTCAGTACCATCCCATTTTAATAATTAATAAATTTATAGTATCTAGAGGGTGCATAGAACCATCAAAGCTAATGGAAGCCATTTCTTGGGCTTTAATGCAAACTCATGTTACATTCTCCAAGCTGTATTTTGAGTCTGCACAGTATTTTGGAAGTTCCTAGAAGGAAGGTGTTCCAGAAAGAGGAAAGATCACTATAAGATGTAGCTGTTCCTACAGGATAAATTATTCCTCAAGAATAGAATATATAATGTAATTCTTATAGAATTGGGTACAACAAAATTAACCAAAAAAAAAAAAAAAAAAACCCCAACAAAAACCAATTTGCTAAAATACATGTTAATCACAGTTTCACAACCTAACAAAACAGCAATTTATATGATTTTAAATTAATACTTCCCATTTAGCAGTCAGAGCATAACAGGAGAACTGAATCAGTTATGACATGGAAATAGTTCTCAAATAAATATATTTAACTTAAAGGAAAGGGCTTGTTCATCTCTGCATTGAATGTAGCATGATTAATACCTTAACTATTGTTTTAATACCTAAAGGGCAACAACTGCTGTTTTCCCACTGAACTCCAGCACTGACTCAGCGTGCGGTTGCATGAGGTGTTCCTCTCTGGATGTGTCAACTGAAAGGAGAGCCCACTGCAATTCCTGCTCAGGTCCAAAGTCAGAACAAATGGAAAGAGGCACGTAGTCAGGACCTGATGATGCTGGTAAAAACATTATTTTGCTGTCAGTCTGCTTTCCCATTAAGCGTCAGTTTGGTTTTAAGATTTTATTATTTAATCATACATTATAGTCACACCTGTTAATCTTACTGAGTGCTGCTAGGTGTGTGGTACGCTGGGAGAAGCCAGGAAAACCTCACAGTGGATGCTTTCTAGGTGCAGACGTGCAGTTTACACAAGTAGAGTTTAGCATTTTGGATCGTAAAAGCTAAAGTTCATTTAAAGTGGATTGACTGAGAGAAAGGCCTTTCAGCTCTCTCCAGTACACACTGGTTGCTGTGGTAAATGCTTCTCCACCACAAGATGCAGTCCCAGACATGAGGTTTCATAATCGCTTGCCAACCCTTTCTCACTAACCAAATCAGTCCCGAGTCTTTTCCTTCTACACACATTTTTAATCTTGGATTTTCGGTTGCTTAAAACTACCCCAAACCAATCCACTTCGGGATGAAACACCCTGTTCCCACTTTCTACCAGAAAAGAATTTCTTCCTTAGCTTAGTCTCAGTCTGAGCAAATCTTATTTATGTATATCTGCACTCTCAAATCACATCCCTCCCATATGTTCCCAGTAAGGTCTTGCACTCACATAGCTAAAAATCACAACTAAAGCTGTACCTTTTGCACGGGGACACAGGGAAATGTTCCTGAGTCTCCCAGTCAGGAATAATGCTATCAAATAATAGAATTATAGCTACAATTATCACTACAAATTTCCAAGGACATCTCAAGTAAATGGTGTAACTGATATCCACCCTAATGGGACAGAAGCTGGGAATAAAAGAATAACATAAATTAAGCCATATGGGAATTTCTGTCACATTCTCAAGAATGGAGCAAATATGAACACTATACCTTGGTTGTGTACTTCAAAGAGAATCGCTCTAGACAGAAGAGCTTCCTGTTACTCCTCAGTCTTACTACTGTTTGGAAATAGATAGTTTTATATATACATAGATATATAAAATATATTTCAAGTATCGACACGTATACATATGGGAATTTATCCTATATGCTTGTAAAATACGTATTAAATATCTTTTTGCAGTTACATATAAATCACAACCTGTCTAGACACAGGTATATATGAATAATCACATTTTCCTTTTTTATGTTTTGGTCCCATAAATTCAGAGGATTAGGACTGAGCTGAAAGAACCGAAAGTATTACATTCCAATCCATGCCCAGATGTCTCTGTGATAAGTGGGCTTCACAAGAACGTTGAGCTTTTCCCCAGCAAGAGACAGCTTAAAATGCTGAGCATGGCTTTTTTTTTTTTCCCCTCCAGCCAGACCACAAAACCCTTTCTCAAGAAAGAATGACCTCATATCTTATTAACCCAAGCACAAAGTGAATGAGCTCACACACACACACACATAGTACCACACATATATACAAGCAACCACACAGCCAAGCGAAACGTAAAAGACAGACTTTTAGAAGCAAGACTTCCAAGGGAAAAGTAACTAAATATAGATTCTGGAATCAAAGTTCCCTTCTAAAGGTAATGCCTGACAATGGTTCTTCTAGAGCTTTGAAAATAACATGAAGAATTTGCAGACTTATTTTATACTTTTTCTTTTCCTTCTCAATCTTGAATCTAACAGGCAAATAAGTTAAAAGTCCATATTTGTCTTCTCTTTGGATTGCTTAGAGGGGAAAAGCAATTTGATATATATTTTTATAAATACTCCCACAGGACAGAATACGCAGAAACCATTCAAGAAGAATTAGAGCTGCATGCAAAACCTGCAGAAGAGCAGTGAGTATCTGGACACTGCCATGGAAATGAAATCCTATAAAAATGTGAGGAAAAGCAATCTGAGTTCTGCGTATCCTTGCACGGTGTATTTGCACTTTGTTGGATAATTTCCTAATTCTGCATGTCCTTTGTTAATAATGACACAGTATACCTGGAAAAGATAGAGAGCATAACTATTCTGAGAAAAATAAATTAAATCAAGGCTTGCACAGGAAGAGAAAGGAAATGGACTACAACTTCCCTGCTGGAAAAAAACACAACAGATGACAGAGAAGAAATATAATAACATCTACAAAATTGTGAATGGCAAAGAGAAGATGAGCAGAAAATTACTATTCTCTATTTCTTGTAACATAAAAAATTAGGGAGAATTCAGTTCCCTCCATATTAAAAACAAACTAAAGGAAGTACTTTTTCAGACAACATAATAATTAAACTGTGAGAATCCACCACAGGATGTTATGGAGGCCAGCACCATAACCAAGCTCAAAAAGTTTTAGTGAAACTCAGGAAGAATAATTGGTGGCTATTCAAAATGCATCTGCCAGTCACTCTTTAAATCAGGAATAACTGAGAGACAGGAGAATTTAACTGGAGATGATTCACTTCATATTAACCTCTGTGTCTGCTGCTGGCCCTTGTCACAGGCAATCCAGTGGGTCAGCTGCACCTTGATTCTGATTTAAGATGGTTATTCTTACGTTCTCTGAAGCCTTTAGATACCAAGGCATGTGTAAGTGTAGATCCTACAAAATAATAAACATAGACAGAGAACTGTGACATTTCCCTTTCATTTTCATTGCAATGGAATATCCACAAATGGATGCAGAGATGAAGCAACCTTACATGTTAACATGAATCAGCAAAAGGTGTATGATACAGGTTTGTTTGTCCCCTTAAGCTCTACACAGTTACACAGTTCCCTTACTTTTGGTATGTTGCACCTGTTTTAATGTGTGAATGCCTATTTCAAAGGGACTACCTGAAGGCTTAGTTCTTGGCCTATTCTCAGGGTGGTTTGTATCATTGTTTTCATAACTGTAACATCATGCAGGAGTTGGATTTTTTATAAAATAAAGAAATATGTGTTGCAGACTGATGCAGGACATTGTGTGGCTTCGATGTTTGTCAAAGAAGCTAATCCTGTCTGAGGCCAGGCAAGCACCAGAAGTTTTCCATGTAATTCTGCAATGCTTTTCAATCCTGACATAGGTGCCAGCCCCTTTAATATATTAGCCCCTGTTGTGCTTGGTTCTGAACCAGAAAAGCTCAGCAGCCTTTCCTTAAGTCAAGCACTCTGTGAAATTGGGTATTTGTACTTCCAACGTGCTTTGTTTTCTTGTAGGTCTGGTGCACAAATCTGGCTTTCAGCACATCTCTGTTCCCCTTCTCCCCTTTACTTCGAAGTATGGATTTTGTAGCAGCTGTATCTTTATTATTCATTAGGTATCAAGATGAGAAACCAAACTCATGGCAGCTTGTTCAGGATGTTAGCCCCAAGTCTCATGAGATGAAAAGTCAGTCAGGGCATAACTGAAAGGGCACTGTCCCAAACTCATAAATCATTCCAAAAAAATCCTACTGCAGTTTTCTTAGGATTGCCATAAATTTTCAAGGATCAACATTACTTTTTGAGTGCAGACTACCTAAGCAAGGGTCTTATATTAAAACTGGGAGTGATAAGTGTTAATTCTTAAATTGATTTCCTTTGAACTTCTGGAAGCACGTCATTGTGCTTGCAATCTTCCCATTCGCATTGTTATGTGAAATGTTGGTAGGTTTTCTGCCAGCCTGTAATCCAGAATAGCTGCCAACCTGTAATCCATAGTAGCTGCTCATATTTAAAACATGTCACACTCCTGACATTTGGGAAGTATCACAGCCCAGTATAATATTTGGCTTTCAAATTTTTGTTTTGCAACAAGAGGACCAACAGTCTAGATCGGCAAAATCGACTTTGGTTATTAGAGTTTGGACATGTACTTGGCTTTCTAAAGCCAGAGAAATACAAGAGCCTCCTTTCATGCTCTTAATGTAACCATTAATTATGTCAGCAGCTCAAACGATACATCTCCAAACACTTTACATTACTTTGCAAAGGAGTAGTCACATAGAAATCATAGAAAAAATGTATTTCTAAATTCATAAGTTTTAATCATAAGTAGATTCCTGGTTGCAGGCATTTGAACAGTCATTTTCTCCCATCTTTTTATTCTGCCATACTGTGACTGAAGATTCTGTTACTGCTTGTGGAAAAAAATTAAGCTGAACAATATATCCATACACTGTTGCCTTGTTGCAACCTAAATGAACTTCCTGAGCCTGAAAATTGGCCATGCTTCTGATTAGCAAAGAAACCATCTCAATAGACTTCTTTCTTTATAGCCAAACATTTACAGTACCTTACTGTGACCCTTGCTATATTTCCTATGATTACTAAATAGCTGTTTTGATTAAACAGTCAACCTGTTGACAATACTATAAATAACAATTGAACTGTTTATCTTTCATGATTTAGGTAGACACAGCTTCATCTTTTAAAATAGCCTTTGTTACAGAGATGAGGTTTTACATATGATAAATAAAACCAGATTGCTACTGCTAAAATCAAAAGAAGTCTTGGGGGAAACTGTTTCTAATCACAGAGCTAATCACAGTTTCTAATCACAGATAATGCTGTCTGTGCTGTAGTACACTTAGGGAGAGAGAGAACTTTTGAAGTAAAGCAAAGACTGACATTCAGACTGGTTTTGTTAATCTTCCACATAAAATATATCATATAATTCTTTATTCTAAGAAGGCAAGCTCCACTGGTACTGCTTGTTTCAGTGAACAGTCATTCGTTGTCTTTCCCACAAGATTGAAAATTGAGTGTGTCTGTTCTCTGATGGTACAAAAATGATGAAAAGCATAGTAGCATGGCAGATAATTCAAAATAAACAAGATCATATAAATAAATCAAACTTACACTGTTTCTGTCATTTTGTTTATGGCCAAGCATATTCATATGCCTTGTCACAGGATAATGAAACTTTGGCAAAAGAGACTGGGGAAAAAAAAATCCCAGTATTCCTTCACACAGCAATGTTTTCATGGAACTCCATATATTGAATCTTTAGACTTAAAGGTGTGATTACATAATTTATAAAGTGTTTCTAATAAGACCCTGGAAATAACAACAGCAATGCAGAAAAGTTTTATATCTGTCCCTTTGACAGTGTTCTTAGGGAACCTTGCAGTACAGAGGCTAAGTGAAGCAAGCAGCTTTGACTGGGATTAGAGAGAAGGGTTCAGGTCAGTGAACTGGCTGGTTTTGTTCTTTGGAGCAACTTGAAAAACTCAGTACCTTCTGTATGAATTACTTAAACTGGTAACGTAAAACTTCATGTGTTTCTAAAGTAACTGTGATAGCAGAGGTCTAGGACCACACTGCACACAAAAATAAAGAATGTGGGAGGTAAACTTACTACAAAAGTGAGACATCCACAAAGGGTAATGATAGACTTGAGGGATTTAAAAAAAAAAAAAAGGGAGAGAAAATACATATTTTTCATACTTAGGTGAAAGTTCAGGAACAGGAAGACTGAAATATGCTGTGTTGTAACCCAAGTGAAGTTGATTGAAGTTCATTATAAGAGTTACAGTATAAAGGCTAAATGACATACCTGTGAACTTTGCACTTGGCAAAATATTTCTGTCCTACACTAGTGGGATGAAACAAGACAGAGAAAGTCACAACATTGTTTTAAACATGCTGTAGTTTTTCCTGTCTTTAAGCAACCCATACTTGACAACGTTCCCTTTTTCTTTCGGCCCCTCAAAGGAGGTTTTCTGTCTTTTGCAACACCAAAAAAAAAAAACCAAAACCAAACAAAAACTAAAAAAAAAACCCCACCATCCTAAAATCCTCACTAATGCTATTCACAGATGTCTCCAGTTTGACTTCTAGCCTCTTCTTTTGGCTAATGCAGCACTCAGATAAGTTTCCAACCTCTTTCTCTTGGCTAAGGCCCAAATCTCCTCCTCTATCCACATCCTCATAAACTGCTCATTTCTTCTGTTCGGCAACACCCTGTTTAAATTGCACATTGCACTGGGCACTGTGTTTCATTAGCTTTCTTTACTTGGCCATTTAGAACCTTATCCAAATCATGCCTCCTCATTTTCCCCATTCCCTTTCCTTGGGCTTTACACTGTGCTGTCCTTAACCCTTCCTTTGTGATTATTATGTGTTTGCATTACCATACCAGCCAAGAGCTTAACTATGGACTGAGACTGACAGCATGAGGCCTCCCTAAACACAGATCACTTATTCACTCTCAAACTACCTTTAGAATGTTGATACATGAAATTGCCTCCATCTAATTCCATCCTTCTTTCCATCTCTCACTTGTATAGGCTTGAACTTAAGCTTACCGTGATTAATATCTCAGCTGAGCTCCAAATACACACACTTTCTTTACCCTTTCTCCCTGATGATAAGAGTCTTTTCAAACACACAGTCTGTTGTGTCCACAGTCTGTTGGGTTCTGAACCCTTTTTGGGGGGTTTGCATGTGGATTGAGATATTTTGATGCTTTCAACACTTGTTTTATCCTCAAATATTTTCCTCTTTCAACATCTTCAGAAGGAGTCCTGAATACTAAAGCTTTCACCCAAATGTTTCACCATTGAGTCTTAACCCTCAGCCATTGCAAGCTGTTTATCATGTGGTCTGTTCAAAGACTTGCCCAAATCGTTCTCTTGGTTATTTTTTTTTCAGTAAATTGTAATTTATACCATTCGTGGCCTTCTGCTTCCTCCTTCTTCTTCCCTAAAATGACAAACAAACAAATAAACAAACAAATCCAACCTAAGACAAACAACCAACCCCTTCCCCCCCTTTTATTCCTCCTTTTAGATACTTTCACAACTGAACTTCATTTTACCTGGCTGTTCAGTTCTTGCCACATTCCCATCTTCATGCTACTAACAATTCCCCCTTTCCCTGCCTGTTCATCCACATTTACCTCACATCCCCCTGTGTTTTCTCTCCTTGTATCCCTTATACCATTAAGCTGTTTCCTTACACACCTGAAGCTTTGTCTGCTTTGATTTGTAGACAGCAGGCTGCACTTATACAAAGCTAAAGTTCAGTGGCTTTGGATGTATTGTTATCCCATTTGCCCTCTCCCTTTTTTCTTGTTTTGTTCCCCTGTTGCAACTTGTTCTTAAACTGGATTGCAAAGCAGAAGCTATTTTTGTACCACAGGAATCTCCAGCACCAAGTGCAGCAGAGCCCTTTGGCTCACTTGCAGCCTGAAGATGTTCTCTATTGTGCAAGAGCTCCATAGAATATCCATGGGATATTGGAGGCCCCAGCACTTGGCAATACTTAACACAACTGCTTAGCTCAGCTTCTGTGTGTTGATGAGAAGAGGCCCTAAAATTTAACAAAGGTGTTGTTTTGTGTATTCTTACATGTGCCTTTTTTTTCTTTTTAGTCAGTAAGTGTATTTTGAGGCATAACAAGTAAACAGCTTACACAAGCCTGAGCCTGAAGCTGAGCACCTGCAACTCAAATAAGATCATCATTGTTTGAGTAAGGTTTAAATAATTTAGTACAAATTGGCTTTCCTATAGGTGTTGACAAGCACATCATCACTACTTACTAATGAGTACAGGATTCCAGAGGTCTGCACAGATATCACACTCCTCCTCAGACTGTGCATGTGTCCCTCGAAACAAAGTATTTCACAAACAAGCACCTGGAGACCTTGATTAAAAAACACCTGCTCTGAAGCTGTTGGGGAGACAGATTGCACAGGGTGCAGGTGGCCCTCACAGCATGGGTTGTTGATATTTCTGATATTTGTAGTCACTGAAGTAAAGTTTGCTTCCCTTCCTCCCACACACAGACCCAGCCCTTTATGCTGGTTGGTTTTATGAAAGAAGTTTATGAGAGTGCCCTCAAAGACGTGGTTGAGGGAGAGCCTGACACAGCTTGACAATGACTGCAATGACAGAAGGGATGAGTCTAACAGACCCTTCCTTTGTCACAGGACAGGCTGTTATTACTGATTACCTTTTGGCCTGATATTGCTAAAATAGTGATATTTGGTGAAAAGAAGACAGGGCCATCCCAGGGGTAATTAGTGATAAGGGACCATCTGGTAAGCTTCACCACCTGTTGCACAATTTTTGCCTATTCATGCCTGTGACTCCATGCATTGTTAACAAAAACCCATATAGATGTAATCAGGTCTGACATCCCCTCCCCGAGTCCTGCAAGCTCTTTATCTCCATACAAATGGGATCCCTCAAATTCAATGTCAGTTTTTTTCTGGTCCACTGTTCCTGGTACAAGACTCTCATAGGAGTTTCAGTTCCGTGCTTTCAAAGATGGCAAATAATAAAGTGAGGAAGAGCTCTGTCAGGTGTGGGCACCTGTGAAGAATTTCTGCAACAACTTGGGTCTGAAAGATTCTCTGTAAAGGACTGGAATAGCCACATGTCCTGAGTGACTTAACTCTCTATGGGAAGTCCTGGAGCCTTTCCTGTCTGTGTGTATACATAATTTCAAAACTGATACACCACTCAGGCTGAAGCAAGATGTTTACCACATTTCCATGCCCAACTACTGGCCCTGTGCTGAAAGCAGCATCAAATAGGCACCTTTTGCTACTTCAGGCCTGTTTGTCCTGCTGCAGAGGCACAGCTTATTCAAGAGGGTAATTCAAGTTACTCAGACAGTAAGTGCAACACTTCAACAGGACAAAGATGGGAAAACCACTTATTTTGTTTCCAACCTGGTAGCCTGCAAAGCAATAGGGAAAATTAAATATTTCCAATACAACAGAAGCCAGTCCCTTCTGTTCCTCTGATCTACAGGTTAAAGTGATGATTACAGCCTCCTCATGTCGAGGCTGTGTATTACAACCTGGGATCTCAGTCCTGCCAGCACGGCAACGTACACATCCTTCCTGGAGCTGTCCTCAGTCTGCACTAAGTACAGATTGCTTTGTTTTCACATGCCTTATGACTACAGAGGCCACCCCTGAGTCATATTGGCTGCTCTCAGAATACTCCCATGTGTCATTCCCTCAAGTATTTCAGGGGCTCAGAAGATAGAGTGATTTCAATAAGAGCAGCAGAACCCAGGAACTCTGACTGTCAATGTCCAGTCCTGCCCAGAGCCAAAACTCTTCCATCTCCCACAGCCACTGAAATTGCTTCAAGCATCTGGCAGAAATAAAGTAGTCAATATTCCTAAGAAACAAAAACCAGCTTTTAGAGAACACCATTGATAGGTCAGATCAAACACACAGAGTAATATTTCTTGTTTTAAGAGAGATGAAATCTGGAGGTGAAGGAGCAATTAACTTAATCTCAGTGTAAGACAAGTTGTTATAAGAAACAGTTTCATCTTGGGCTACAGAAATAATAGCAAATAACTTTTATAGTTTATCCTTATTTATTTCTTCAGGTTAATTGAATTTCACTTTTGATAATCTAGTCAATTTAGAACCCTAACCCGCAAGGGTTAATTGAAACTCCTAAAAAATGTGCTTGCTCACATCTCCTGCTGTCCAAGCTTATTATGCATTGTGTCATGGGCAACTCTACAGGCTACATTTCACTATGCGTGGTCTGATTAAAGCAAGTCAGGTTGTCATTCCACTTTGCTTATTGCAGTTTAAGATTCACAGCCTGTGGGACATCATGTCTGGAAGAGAAACCACACTGTGAGATTAGAGAACATTCAAAATTTGGAGAAGGGGTGGCTGTATAAGATCCTGACCATCATCCAAATAAAGTGAATGAAGAGAACCAGTTTGGCTTCAGTGAGAGCTGGACCGGATCCCATGACTTCTGGGAAGAGCTTAAAGATGCAGTTTGTTCACTGGGAATTAGGGATATGAGAATGGATAATAAATGTGGCATGCAAGATGAGAATATAGGATCATTTTACTTGCATAGGAACAAAGGAAGGAGTAAAGCATGTCTGAGTCAAAGCAGAGGATGCATGTAACAGTTCCAGCCATCTCTACTTGTGAAAACAAACAGCAAGAAGCAGCAAAGTTCCTGGAAGGCAGACAGGACACTATAAAAATAATTAGGTTAACCAAAAAAAAAAAAAAAACCACAAAGATATATAATTCAGAGACGTTAGCAAATACAGGCTATGTTCATGGTAGAGCACGTTATGGTACCTTGCTGTCAACAGTCACCAGCATGACTTCAAGCTTCACACAAACAGGTTCTTTCCACCAGCCTAGGTGCGGAAAGGCAGCCTGTCTTCTGAGATGGGAAGTCAAATGAGACTAAATATGACCCTAAGTGCAACTTTCTGTTGCATTCCACAGGCTAGAGAAATAGAAAATATCAAACAAAACTTTATCTAAGGAAAGCATACCTTAACCATACCAGACACCATGTGCCTATGGGGAAGGACAGAATCCCCCTTTTTCTCAATTAGTCTGAAAATGTAAAGCTAAAGAAGATATGTCTTAACCACACCATCCCTGTGTGCCACCAGAGAAGGAAACTCCTTCCTTTTTCCTAGCTCACCCCTTCTTCTCACAATTTGCAATTCCCTTCCATTGTTGTATCACAGCTGCCTGGACTTCTCCTTGTTTAACCAAGGCTACTCATAATAACTGTTAGATGGGAATTTTTCCTTAACTAAACATTCATTTTTCACCCACTGGAAAATATCAATTCATCACAAATGTAATTGGAAAGATTTTTAGATATGGGATGGGATGGAACTGAAAGAAACCGACAGTCTGGGGATTAAGACTCTGAATCAGAGAAGGGAAGGACTTGAACTCTGGTGTCCCACATCCCAGATGAGTACATTAACCACTAAGCTATTCCAAGGCAGGAGGTGAGTCTGTCTCCTCTCAGAAAAGTGTCTAAAAGGCTGGGTTTTGTTCCAACATAGTGCAAAAACAAGTTGCAGAGCTTTTCCCCCCCCCCC
>VXBX01005027.1:0-12987 GCA_013400415.1 Scytalopus superciliaris
TGTATGAATTTTCAATTTGTCGGGCTCCTCCAACAACATAGGCCAAATCAGAAAAAATATTCAAAGGCTCTGGAAATAGCTGAAATGCACGTATGACAGCAGAGAGCTCAGCTATCTGTGAGGACCCTCTTACCTTGTGCATGTCAAATACCCACTGTCCAGCCTGGAACCAGGTGACTACCACCTTGAAGGTTTTGCCAGAACCATCTGTGAAAAGAGTTCTACCACCTGTTAGTGGAACAGGTGAATAATTATTTGTTAGTTCAGGTTGAGTACATGCTAACAGCTGCAGGAAGGGAATAGAAGGAAGGTGAACAGAAAATTGACCCTTGAAATCTGCAGTGGCTAGCTGAAAAATCAAAACTGTGAATCTGCAGTTGAGTTAACTGAACAGTAGACAGAGAAATATAAGTAACATAAGGATCCTTCCCATGGAGCTCCCAAAGCCATACTCTGCCTTTGTGGCAGACTTCAGAGAGCAACTCAGAATATGTAGTGATAGATTTAGGAAACTGAAAGCTTAAGAAAATCCATTTCCACAACAAAAACTCTCTGTTTGTTGTATCCAACTGTCCCATAACTGCATAGGGTTGCTTGATACCCTTAAACATCACCAAAACCACAGGCAACCCATGAACTTTCCTCTTAGTTTGACAGGAACTCAGTCTCTGATTAATGTCTTTTAACACTGCCACAGCTTCTGGTGTTAGGCATCGGGGAGAATTTAAGTCTGATTCTCTTTTCAGTAGCTGAAACAGTGGGGTCATGGCAGCTGTGGTTATGCCCACCACAGGCCTAACCCAGTTTATCAAACCTAGAAGCGATTGTATGTCATTTAACGTGTGAATGTCACTGGGTAGAGGTACAGTCTGAGGTTTAATAGCTGTGTTGTTAATTTGAAAACCAAGGTATTTCCAAGGGGCTGTCACTTTTTCTTTTCCAGGTGCAATTTCAAGACCATGTGTCAACAGTGCATCTTTCACAGACAGGTGTACTTGCATTAACTGTTCCTTGGATTCTGCTGCTAGCAAGATGTCATCCATATAGTGGTATATAAGGGCCTCAGGGTGTTGCTGATGGATTGGTGATAGCACATCAGTAACTACTCTCTGGCATATGGATGGGCTGTTCCTCATTCCTTGTGGCAGGACTGTCCAGTGGTAGCGCCAAGATGGTTCTTCTGCGTTGATTGAAGGCACTGTGAATGCGAATCTGTGAGAGTCCTTGGGGTTTAAGGCAATGTTAAAAAAACAGTCTTTGATATCAATGATAACAATAGGCCATGTAGAAGGTATCACTGCTGGCAAGGGAAGTCCTGGCTGGATTCCCCCCATAGGTTCTATGATTTTATTCAGTTCTCTTAAGTCCTGGGGTAGTCTCCATTTGCCATTAGATTTCTTTATGGTGAAGATAGGAAAGTTCCAGGGACTATCAGTTGGCACAATATGTCCTTTTGTCAGCTGTTCCTTTACAAGCCAATTGATCTGTTGTAGCTTTTCTCCCTTGAGGGGCCACTGGCTAACCCAAACTGGCTTGTCAGAAAGCCAGGTGAGGGCAGGAGATTGTGACTCACCAATGACTCTTAATATAAATTTGCAGTGGTCAGGGTGATACCCCCATTGTCCAATGATATCCCTCCCCCACAGAGTCACTGGAATATTCAGGACAAAAGGCCTTGTAGGAGTCTGTTTGACCTTCTGGTCCTTCTACCAGCAAATTCCAGACACTTTGAAGTGGAGTCTGAGCTCCTCCTACCCCTCTGATGTCAATACAGGGTTTCGTGGTGCTCCATTCTTTCGGCCAGTTGCTCTCTGCAATGATGGTGACATCTGCTCCTGTGTCTATGAGACCTTTAACTCGAGTAGTTTGATTAGTGTTGGGAGAGAACACAGCACAGGTTAGCATTGGCCGGTCAAGTAAAATAGATTGTGACCACTGAACTAAAGGGGTATTGTCTAAGCTGTTTCCCTCCTTAGCAACCTGGGCTTAACTTAGCAATAGGTGTTTGTCTGTCCAGATCCACAGGTGGGAATGGAGCCTTGACAGCCACTTCAATTAGCTTCAAGTTATTTATATCCAGTGATTGTGGGATAACAGATATTCCTTCAGCCTCAGAGGTAGAAGTCCCGTTTAAAATGTATTTTCCAGCAGGTACAGGCAAGTTGCTTGTTGGTGATACAAGAAGTGTTTGGTAATGGTCACTGCTTATTGTGAGTCCGTGGGAAGGTGCCAGCTCCACCCTACAGACACCTTTTCCGGGCTGCCATCTGGGATTGAGGGGACAAGCTGTGTGTGGTTGGCATGAGGAGCTATTTTTGTCATAACGTGGCCCTGCATGTTCGGCTCCCCGTTTCCCTGAAACTGACCCAGTTTTTGTGCAGCTTTGGGTGAGAGTGGCTTCCCATCCCTGTCAAAAAGAGATCTACAATCACTGGCCCAGTGTAATCCTTTTTTGCATCATGGACACAAGCTGGGTGGTATTGTAGAGGCTTTTCTTTTTAGCTGAGGACAGTCTTTTTTGAAGTGTCCAGGTTGTTTGCAGTGGTAACAAGTGGTCTCTTTTGGTGTTTGGTGTGCAGCCATTGCTTCAGTTAGTAGTGTTTTGGTGTATGTGTGTGATCCCACATTGTGACATGCCTTAATCATGTCCATTAATGAAGGGTCTCCGAGGGTTTTTAATATCTGCTGGCAATCCTTGTTAGCCTGTTTGACTGCCAATTTTAAAAACAGTTCTTCCTGAGCATCTGGCTGCCTTATCAGCTTAGATATAGCTTCTTTCAATCTTTCAGCAAATTCTCTAAAAGGTTCTGTTGGCTTCTGGTAAATTTTTGTGTATGAATGTGTAACCTCAGAAGCATCAGTAATATTTTTAATAGCTTGTAAAACTAAATTCTTTGACACCTCTAATTCAGGTCAGGGAATGTTAGCTTGTGCCTGGTTAGAGATGTATGGTCCCACCCCAAACAGTCTGTTAAAAGAATCTAGCACTGGAACACCCACAGTAGCAAATATCTGTTCTGCCTGTCTTTGAATTAAGTTTTGCCATTCACTCATGAACAATTATGTTTGCATTTTCATGAAAAAAAGACTGAACCATTGTCTTAATATCATTTGGAACAAAGGCGTATGCCGTAAAAAGTGAATTTAATACTTCTATAACATAAGGGGAATTTAAACCGTATTCTGCTATGGCTTTTTTGGAATCTTTAAAAATATTGGGAGTGGTATCGGTTCCCAGATTGGTGGGTTGTTAAGGGTGTAATAAACGGGAAAGGCATTTATTACATTAAAATCATCAATTGTGCAGGCTTGCTGTTTGAAGTGGCTCCACAGGTTAGGTTAGCTCCTGCTCCAGGGAAGCCTGGGCCAGGGGTGTGGCCATTGTGGCCAGCTCCCCGGTTGGGGATGCTTGGGGGGGGAAGGGCTGCAGGTGTTGCCCCCTGGCTGGATGCCAGATGGCACTCGGTGGCATTGTGGACGTCACAGCGCCATCTATTGGCGCAGTGGGATAACTGCAGCTGCTCAGTGGTATTGGAAGCTCTGCAGCCCCACCTAGCGACACAGTGGGAGCACTGCAGCTGCGTGGTGGCACTGCCAACTCCGCAGCGCCACCTAACCGTGTGGTAGGGTAAATGCCACTGCCAAGTTTGCCAGCATAGCCTGGGGGACTTTTCCTGGCTGGGGGGGGGGAAGGGATGGCCCGACCACGTGGCCATGGCCATTTTGGGTCGGGGCTGTGTGTGTCTGTGTGTCTGATGGTGTAGCCAAAACTGCATTTTCTAACCCTGGATTTATACCTGATGGCAAAACAATGCATTGACTGAGTTCCTTTTCTGTCCCTTCATTAGAACCCACTTAGTTTTCGCCCCGTGTTTTCTCTAATACACTTAATATTAAACGCCAGGCTACAGCAGCTTGTGAAGCTAAACAATGACTGGTTTGTGCAGCAGCCCACACTGTAAGTCCCAGTTTGTCCCACTCTTCAGTGGTTATTTTACAGGGAAGTGGGTATTTATTCTTTGAAGGCCATTTAATGAGAACCTTTAGTGAAGACTTGTCCATAGCATGTCCATGTAAAAACATGAGGCTTTTTAGTTGCTTGTAAGTGTCCCTTTCTTGTTTTGAAGAAAGAGTTCTCATGTTTGTGAATGCAGGAGGGGAGGGGTGTGGGTCTGAACAGCTGCGCACCTTGTGAAAAAAGGTTGTATCCTCTGCTGAGCTGCTGGGTCTGAGTTGCACGGGAAGCCAAATCCACTTTGTTGTGTGAGCCCACAAACACGTCAGAAATCCTTACACAGTAGGATTTCTTCAGGGTCCGGTAACGCTGGGCACCAATTTGTCAGACTTGAGGTGATGCTCTCTGCTCCCGGCCTCCCCACCCACTGCCCCGGTGCCAGCAGGGGCCTTTTGCAGCTGCAAGAGAGAAACACTATAACCGAGGCTCGTGGAGGCAAAGAGCAGTTTATTTGAAGAAACCCCGGCTTAAAAACCCTAGGGGGCGGGCCCAGGGAGCAGGGCTGTAATTGGATGAGGGCTCAGGTGGAGGGGAGTGGTTTGGGGACCTGGGTAGCCAGTGGGAGAAGGGGAGGATCCATCCCCGGCAGGAACCAGGGACTGGGGAAAGGATGGGGAGGGATGGGTGAGGCAGCCAATAGGGTTAGGGGAAGGGCGGAGCTGGTCTCAGGGCTGCAAGGCAGCTTGGCAGCCTCCCAGCAAAACAAGGGGTCGCTGCCGGGTAGGTGGTTCACAGAGCTTATGGGAAGGCTTGTTACAATTAAACACAAGAGGTAAACAGTTTTCTGCTTCTTTGGTCCTGGAATGGTTTCTGTGGTGATGATTTCCGTTCTAGGTGTGTGCTTTTCCATTTCTCATAGCTGTCTCTGTTCTACAGAGACACCACCTTCTACACCACCTGCTTGCTTTGTTATACTATACATTAATGACACTGAAAAATTATTTAGAGTTTATATGGTATATATTGTATTTTGCTGTTTATTTTTCATCTTATTTTAGGCATATTCCAACATTTTACTGTGATGAAACCAAATTATTTTGCATAGCCTTTCAAATATTCAACGTTATTTCCAACATATTTTCTTGAAATAACTCTGAAACATCTACAATTAAATTGAACTTTTTCCAGTTAATGATTGTATCGCTAATAAAGATTCCCTTACACTCACCTGAGTTCACTGGCAATTTTTCAACATATTCAATATCCAAGGATCTCATTATTTTCTTTATTTGTAGCCCTTCAATGTTTCAAGTGCAAATTTTATTTCTCATTTAGTATGAAACATTTGTATGCCATTCATTTTATCTCTAAAACACTTTTGCCAGAGGCTGTTGGGATTTCAGACAATAAACTGCTTATGAATGAATTTTCTTAAAAAAGATAAATATACTGAAATGCATATACAGTCATACATTCAGTAAGATGATACACTACAGTCCGTTCTTCTTTGTTTCTATAATAATGACAAACACATATGTGGATAGACAACATGCCAGAAATAAAAAATGTTACTGATTACTGTTTCAGAACTATAGCTAAAATTTTCATGGAAAACTGGAAATCCTACAGCAGTAAAAAAAATCAGAAGAAGCAAAATCAGAGGACGTGTTAATAGAAATTGTTTATAAGCGATAAATTGGCACAGTATGGAAAATAAAAAAATTAGTGCCTTTATGTATTAGTACTATACTTTGTATTTATTGACATGTTTTATTTTTAGTAACTGAATTTGGAGGACTTAAAACATATAGTCCACTCATGAGAACAGGTAATATTACACATTCCGTATTTTCACGTAAAAAGCAGTAATTAAAGAACAGTTCTAGAATTAACACTAGTGTACATATCATGCCAAGAAATTTTTCTACCTATCAAACCAATGCATAGGTAAGAAGCAGCACATTCAAGTGCATCAAACTACATAAACTATTGATTTATAGGGCTGGAAAATGTGGCCCACCACCACCCAACAGAGAGAAGGGTGCCCACCAGCAAACTGTCAAGAGGTGACTGGTCCCCTCTATCTTCTTATCTCTCAATTTTTGCACATTTATTCCTCCCCAAATCACCCTGATCCCTTCATTTCCCCACCTTTTGTTCCTCTGCTAAACATCCTATAGTAAGTCTCACACCATCCCAGCATGCTCTTTCCCTGCATGCCATAACAAGCCCTGTCTCACAGGGTAGGGGTGCTGTGTTTTGTCTGGGAGAATGACCCCCAGGGACTCACAGTGCTGTGTCTCATCTGGCCTGGGGTTGATGTTCTCCCAGGACAGCCCTGCAGGGCAGGGGCTCATGTCTCCGTGCTCTTCTGTGTGGGGGAAGGTGAGCTTTTTATCACATTCCTTAACACAGGTCAGCTCAGAACTTCATTTCGAGCTGCACAAAAAATTATAGCATCATCACATCAACACTCATTACTTTTAGCTCATCACTCTCCAAGTGATACACGATTCCCATACGGAAAAAGAAGCAAGTGACAGAGCTGGTTGTGAAATGCTATTCAAAATCAGCACCGATATACTCTTTGCTGTAATACTGCACTTGGCTAAACAGGGGAAGGGATTCAAGCATTATAAATCATTTGAGAGTGGAGTACAGAGAGAAACAGATAGCAAAAGGGTTTAGCTACGTTCATGCATACCAAATATCTAGCTGAAACAAAATAGCATGAAATGCGTCCAATATTCTTTTCCACCCACTTTCTTTAACTCTCCCACAGTTTCTGATCAATGTCTAACATTAAATAATAGGAAAAAAAGCGCCTGAAATATTTCACTAGGATACCTTAAACACGACAACAAATTAATAATGCAGTCACGAATCAAAATTAAATGTCTCAGCTGTTCATCAGATATACTTTGGTTCCATTTCTGCTTGTCTTTTCTTCACAACTATAGTAGTTGGAAACACTTGCTACCAAATTTCCTAACGTATCTATAACTTTATAACCTCAGCATAGGGCATCCAAAAGTCATCAGTATGTTAGCTGTGTATACAGAAATGTCTCTAAACCAGTTTATCAATTTTGTCTGCAATATCAACAGTCTCTATAACCTTAAGTGTTTATTAAAGGATATATGGTAGGCAGATAGAATGCCAGTCTTCTTTGTAGCTAAAAAATTACTTAGAAATTTCATTATATAATTTTCAATCTGAAATTAGAGTCAAGGTTACTTATATTTTACAGGCTTAGTTTTTCTACAGCAACATGCACAGAATTCCTGTTAAAGCCAAGACAACCCTTCATGAAGAATAACAGAAAAAACAGACGTCTTCTAGATTTGTTCTCCTGCAGATGCCAGAATATTTACACATGTAGCTCCTGCAAGTATAATTAAGAATAATTATTAATTTTATATCTACAGTGCTTATCTTCCCTGACATTTCAAGAACCATACAAACACATAAAAAACATTACAACATATAAAACAGATAAAATCCAGTCACAGAAATAAAGCAAAACCTGAGATGCAAGAAACCTTTTCTGTATGAAGAATTCTTTTCACCCCACCAGGTAACCAACAGAAGTTTACTGCGAAAATCTACACTCACCAGCGGAATGCATTTCAGATTTGATCAATGAAGAACGATAGTACCTACATTGCATCTGATTATCATGGGAATTAGAGTTAAATAACTGACATGTTTAATATACCTTTACTATATCTCACTCCAATGCAAACAGAAAAGTGGAATTTGGAAGGATATTTTAACATCCTCCCACCAGCTCACCCACTTTATTACCTACTAAATCCACTAAATAAACTATTTTTTTCTTCCTATTTCAGCACCACACCACCCTTTGCTATTTCTTTTCCTTTATAATAGTAATAGTATTAGGACATACTATTAGTATAGTATTAGTAATACTATTAGGACAGAAGGGTAATATTTGATTTAGTTCTGGACAATTCCCTTGTCTTATTACTTCAATGATAAAGCACAGCAATTCTAACACACTTTTTCCTCTGCAATACTTACCTTTTCTTCCATTTTGTTCTGCTGACACTGTGTGCAGTCATTTCCTATTAAAGAAATTTTCTTTTTCATGTCCATGGTATACAGAATTCCAGGTGATAATCTGTCTTTAAGTATATCCTAAATAATTGTATTTGGTGCAATGATCACATTAAATATATTTTCTAAACTTTCACCACTCAAGCATCCCTTGGCAAGCTTCCATTGCACAATGCTGTACTGTATCAAAGTCACGTGGGAGCCATCCCATTGTTGAGAGCTACTTATGTATCTCAACAAAACACTGTATTAAGCAGAATAAACAATGACATCTTTTCTCATGGACTGAAGGTCCTGAACTGCCAGACCGAAGGGGTAATACAGCTAGTGTTCAAATAGGTACCTGAACATACGCCACGCCATTACTAAGGACAGGGGAATGAAGATATGAATTCTGCTCAAGCTGATTGCACTGCACATACTATGTAAAAATTAATTCTGCCTGTGTAAAAAACTCAGAAACTTCTGCTTTTCATATACCCTATAGGATCACCAAATCATCAAACTGCTGACAAGAAATGGAAGAACAATACAGTGGTGACAGCTTTTGCTGAGAATGCCAGTTGTCTAATTCTCAGACAAGCACAACTATACAACCAAGATCATCTTGACTGATCGTGACTGTTACAATACAATAAATGTAGGCACTAAGATAAGCAAAATCTGGTAGCAGTAGACCAAAAGTAGTTCCTTGGATTCCACTTGAAAACTAACTGTTATATGGTACAATATCTAAAGCAGGAAATGCTGCATAAAATAGAATTGAATTCTCTTTCTTGTCTCCAAACAGATTTCAAATGTAGTCTCTAGCAGAATACAAGGAACATTTAAGAGAGTTAACAAAATCACAGCTAATTGTGATACTGAATCATATGATCTCTGCCTCCCTGTGAACAGTACATCTGAAAGAACTTTTTTTTTTTTTCCTTAATCTTTAATTCAGGACTTTAAGTGGGTACTCTTGAATATTGCTGCTATTCAGCCTTCTTAAACAGAGATATTTTGTGCTAGAGGCAACTTAGAACTTTACTTGTGCAAACTTAAGTAGTAGTCAAGAGGTCAGTATTATGGCACTTTACCCTTCAGCTATTTCCACCACTGTATTTGCTTTAATGCATCTTTCCATTGTTTGGGTTGTATTATACTTAATATTCATACCATAGATATATCTTATACTGTGAATATGTAGCAGTAACATCAGCATAAGGTAGTATCCCAATACTCAGAATAATTCTCACCTTACTCTTTCCCATCCAAACTCCATTATCTGTTTCATGCAGTAAAACTATTCTGAGTAAAGAAACTGAAGTGGGGGGGGGGGCACAATGGTGCCCTCTCTTTTGTGACTTCCTCTGATGGACTCCAACATATGTGGAAAAGCATAAGTGAAGAAATTGAAGCTTGAAGTGTATTTGCAACATTCTCCTACTGTTTTCAAGGTAAGAGAAGAATGTTATGTCTCTCTGATAAGACAAGCAGTCAGTTCAGGGGCAGAGTTAGGACTAACAATTTTCCTGGGGTTTATAACCAGATGGACTAAGTTACAGAAATTCAGAATATTCTACATTCTGCATTAGCTCAAGAAGTTCAAAAGAATTATGTCATATGAGTGAATGAGATTTGTATCCCAAGTCAAACACTCTTTTTTAAATATCACTGCCTATATGCTTTACACATGCCTACATAAGCTGTCTGCTTGCAAGCATTGTGTACCGTATTATTCACAGTATTATTTGTAACAGAAGACCCCACTGCATTTCTTAAACCAAAGCAATCAGTCTATCTACAATTAGAGTGTGAAGTTACCTGGGAGCAAAATGTAGGAGCTATTTAACAAAATACAGCTACCTTACACAAAAGTATATGGCAGTGAATGAAGAATAACAAATGCAGCTGAAAATGTAGGAGGAATTTGTAATGTAATTATGAAACTTAAATTTGATCTGCCTTGGCAAAGTGAACAGGGAACTGTGAAGGGGGAAAATGTGACTACCAATAGTAACACATTATTCCATAGCACTATTTTAGTGTATTTATTTCTTGGGGATTCTGAGGCAAGAGTGCCTGCTTTCAGATAGTGTAACTCAGGCATCACAGCACAGTTTACCTTATGAAGCATCTAACAATAATAGCATGAAGGAGCACCATCACTGTCAGGTCTGTGATACACATTTTCCACTAGTAGTGCTGATATTCATGTACCTGACAGGTCAGACAGTTAAGTATCTGCCCATTTCTGATTTCAGCATATTTTAAAATTCTTGGGAGTATTTAATCATAGTGATTGACTTAATGGTCCTTGCCAAGTCACTTTCATCCTTGACTGATACCCAAATGATCAATAAGCTTGACCATGCCAAAAGAGGGGAAAGTGAGAAAGGAGAGAGGACAAAGTGGGAAAAAAAGAAAAAAAAAGAATGAGGGAGAGAAAGTAAAACACAAAGGGAGAAAGAAAAACAGAGTAAGAGAGCACAAAAAGGAAAGAGAGAAATAACTGAAGAAGGAGAGGAAAGAAGAAATGGATGGGAGGAAGGAGAGAAGGAAGGAAGAAAGAGAGGGAAGGCAGGAAGGCAGAAAGGAAAAGTAAGAGTGAGGAGGAAGAGGACACAATATCAAGCATACAGCATAATCTACAACTTGAATCTAGAATCATTCAAAAGGTTATGGGATGTATTTAACAAGCCAATCACAAGAAAAAACGCAGCATTACAGTGTTGGAGGATTGGGGTGGGGACTCTTCCATAAAGAAATTCATATCAGTCCCTAGCATTAATACTACCAAATGTGTCTTACATTAGCTTTAGTAGCTGAAGTGCTATTTTTAAAATGCAACTTAATTACTTGAAAACCTAATGGTCTTTGAAAATTAGGACGAATTTCACCACAAAAAATCCTTGGGCATCCCATATTTAACTGTAAGCGTTTCTTCATTCACATTTAACATCTAACTGATGAGCCAAAATTTCATTTGCAGAAGTAATACAGATAACTCAGAGCATAAATCTTGCTGGATGTCAAACAGACATGACTTCTAACAGCATTAAAATAAGTCCTCTAAATAAGTTAGGTATTGAAGTACTGAGCAATGCAATGCATGAATTAGAAGTAATAAGTCTATGTCTTCAACATCTATTTTGTATCCTCTACAACTGATAAAGTATTTACCCGAAGGGGATTTTGAATTTCAGAACTGAAAAGTGTTCTTGGGGGAATAAGGACAGAATTTTATTCCAATCACACACAAAACAAGACAAATACTAGAGGTGTGGCCATCTATGATGTTCTGAAAGCACAGGTCTCCAGTTTTGAATTTCTCTTGAAAAATAGATTCCAGATACATGCATTCATACGTGCATAAATGTAAATATATGTATATCGTAAAGAGACAGATACCAGAATTAATGAATACAGTAGGCAGGTTCAAAACAGAGTGATTTTCATCCATCACACTTGACCTAAGTCAGGGACCACTCAAATTTTGCCAGAAAGCTGATCTTAACATGGTCCTGCCTTTAACACCAGGACAAGGTTGTATCACTAGTGCAAG
The DNA here is from genome assembly GCA_013400415.1 of Scytalopus superciliaris. Classification (NCBI taxonomy): domain Eukaryota; kingdom Metazoa; phylum Chordata; class Aves; order Passeriformes; family Rhinocryptidae; genus Scytalopus; species Scytalopus superciliaris. The sequence goes on from VXBX01005027.1 coordinate 11,583, forward strand.
CATATTCTTATGCCACTGCAGAGGAACCGAACAGGCCCACCAAGTTTCAATTACAAGTCACACTCCAAGACTTATGTGTCTGCAAGAGAAGTCTGTAGACAGTACATAAGGCTGTGAAATATATACCTTTGCTTCTCCCCAGTAAACAAACCTGTATGGATCCGATGGGGCTGGTTAGTGTCAGCACTTGCAGCTATTCTTTCCACACACTAGCTACACTGCAGTCTTACAGCTACAGAGGCAATTTCAGCCAGCCATATGCAGAGCCACATGCTGTGAATTGCTGTTGGCTTCACTCTGAGAGTATGGTTCTAAGTACAGGTGGAAGGAAGGTGCATAGTTCTCACTCCAACACTCACATGGGAGCAGACTTACAGCTATGCAAACCTCTTCTTCTACACTGTGCTTCAGGAGCAAAGGGTGAATTGTTATCTTTCCAGATTTCTTCAGTACTATTACTTATGATGTTGCGATACTACTGCATGTATCATATATATATATAAAGATGCACTCATACAAATTCATACATGCATCTACATCTATAGAAAACCTCACCACATCCAAACTGCTATTTAAAACAGTTCCCAACCAGGACATATCTTCCCACAAATGCATTCCATGCACATACAACCTCTCCCCACACACACACTGGGAAATACAAACCCCTGTGTGGACACACTTGCAAAGGTCCATGCTTTGTGACTGGCTGCCAAAATTTCCCAGCTCATGCCCTTGTTTCCATCAGCTCTTCAGATTATACTTATGCATTCAAACACATGCATATGTGCACACATGCACCATATGCACATCTATGTAAAAACATACATACACAAACCTGTATGAACAATTGTGTGAATGAACCCATGCGTAGACACACATGCAAGACAAAAGCATGTCGCAAAGGCACAGACATGCAAGAACACATGCATATATGCATACACACAGAAAATGCACGCAGATGCACTGGAAAGGATTCAAGCACACACAGGCACAAAACACGTGTGCGTGCACACAGCTGTCCTCACATGCACAGGATCACACAAGCACACACGCACACACACACTCGACAGGGCAGCACATGGAGCAGCACACACATACGCTCACACAACCACAGGGACGCGTGCAGGCGCAAACCCGCACAGGCACACGCGCACCCAAACCCACCCCCCCCCAACATACACACACACGCTGCCGCCCCCGACCATCCCTCCCCCGCACGCACCCGCACACGGGACGCGGCACACCCGCGATGCCCCCTCACGCACAGAAATGCAGCAACACCGCCACCCCCGCACACCTGGGACGACACCCCCGCACCGCCGCCCACGGGCGCGCCTCCGCACCGCCGCCGGTGCCTGCCCGCCCCCTGCACACACCTCCCTCGGTGGAGGGAGAGCACTGTCGC
>VXBX01005027.1:13137-41008 GCA_013400415.1 Scytalopus superciliaris
CACTCCATTACCCCCCGAGCCGCTCGCCCAGGCAGAACTGATCCTCTTGAGGGAACGAGGGGGTGGGGGGAGAGTCTCAATTGCAAATACTGTTTCGGAGTTTATTGGAGAGGGCGTCTGAGCGGTGAGGTGTTCTCCCGTGGCTCCCGGTGGATGCTTTGAGGAGCCAGGATTGTGGTGGGTTTCGGCTGTGCAGGGAGTTGGGGTAGCGGGGGGGTGGGGGGGAGGAAAAGACACGATCGAGAGTAGCTGAGACTTTGTGCCCCCGTTGGAGAGATGGTTGAGTCCTCGTCAAGGTTGCTGTGGTATCCCAGAAACACCATTCACTCCGAGCTGTGACCGCGCACCATCAACAGCAACAACTCCGCTGCGCCTGGCCGAGGAATAGGAATTAGGAGCTCTCAAGAATAATATGAAAGGGATCTGCAGAGGGGAAATCCGTGCGAAGGAATCGAAATTAGCAGACTTTTTGGAAAGGGGATGTACTAAATGTGGCCGGCTGGACTTCATCCTGGTGAAGAAAATGGAGATTAAAAGTGGATTTACATTTTGGAACCTCGTCTTTTTATTGATGGTTTCGTGTGTGAAAGGTAGGGTAGTATTTGAGGGGTATATTTTTAGGGGTCCATTTTCGGTCAGGGCGTTGCAAGCTCTCGCCTTATACCAAGGTGTTTTTCAAAATATCTTTATTTCTTATTTTATATTTTTACGCTTGGGTACTTTGCAGTGGAAATATATAAACGATCGCTAAAGCGGGGAGGGAAAAAGGAGTTGATTCAGAGCTCTCTTCGGAGATAGGAAATCTATTTGCTTGCCAGGGCTGGCGTTCAATGCAGTGACTGAGCTAGGGCTCAATAAATATTCTTGCAGTATGCTCAAACGGAGACGTGAGTTGGTTCATATAGCTTCTAACTAGTGTATATTCAAACAAATCACACCGGATGACTTTTTTAAGGTGACGATGATGATAGTGCGGGGTGGAGGGGGGAATTACCTACAATTTTGGTTTTCGGTCGAGCAGAGGGATCTTTGCGGGAATGCCTGTATCGATGCACTTATTAGTTTAACCCGTTGCGTGGGGAAAGTTACCGAGGAGCCCAGCGTATGCGTAGCCGTCTCACAGCCCGAAATGCGCTTCACGGTCGGCTGTCTGTACGCATGCAGGGCTCCCAGGCTGTCGGAAAGGTGCGTTGGCAATATAGCCTTGAAAAGGCATGGTCTGTCGCTGGGTGCAAAGATCGACACCTTTTCTCTCCCCTCCTTTGGTTCCTTTTCTCCTGATGTATTTGAAAGGTTCTGGGTTGGGGTTTTCTTCTGTTATTTTTTTTTTTTTTTCCGGGGCAGGGGCTATTTTGCTTTCTTCTTGCTTCTGTGTTCACGAAAGGAGAGCAAAAAGGAAATGTCTAGTTAGCGGCATAAATATCTCCACTAAGTCTGTGCTTGCAGACAGTTAAGGGAAATGCTACACACAGAGAAAAAAAGAAATATGTGGCTTGAATAATGTGCACCTGCAGAATTACAGAGGCATCGCTAAACACTGGAGTGCCGATCCCATCACGCGTGCCTTCAGTAAAAGGATCTATTCTGCAACTCCCCACAGTCGGCTGCCTACTCGAAATAATCTCCCCTTGTTTGTGGCCAGTGATTAATATCCGATTAATCACCCTTTTATCCCCCTCCTCATCCCTCCTCCCCGCCACACTCATACATTCCCAGAATATTTAGTAGACATTATCGATCCTCTCCGAGTTTTTAGACTTGGTTATCGCTTACAGAGGTTGCCTGCACGGGTGGGAAGGAGATGTTTTTGGAGGGTGGCATTCAAAGGCGTGCCTTCCCGAGCTGGCTCTGGCTTGGATGAAACAGTTTATTGTAGAGCTTTGCAGCTGCTTGTCCCTCTATTTGCATCGCGTGGTAAAGACAATTAGCGTTTCACGGCAGGGTGTCGAAGGCTTTTACCTCATCCTACGTTATCCTGACGCGGGGTATCCAAGGGGAAGGGGGCTTACCTGCGACGTTTATGCACATTTTAATTACAGCACATTCTCTCTGTTTGCATCTATTGAAGGGAGCCGCTCCCGGCGCTCTGCCCCGGTCTGGAAATGCTTTGCCATGAGCATAGACCCGGGGCTTTGGGAGCCTTTCTTTTCTCTGTTTCAGCCCCCTGCCATTAGCGCGTTCTCGGTGCCGGGTGCCAGGCTTCTCCAGCCCCGGGCTGACTGCCGGCCCGGCGCGCCGTGCGCTCCGCGGGCGCGGTGCGGGGGCGAGCGGGGGCTCCGAGCCGGGGCTCCGGCGCCGCTCCGAGGCGGCTGCTTTATGAGCGCGAGTCGCGGGGCGGCAGCATCCGACCGAGGGACGGGCTGGCGCGGCCGCGGGAGCGGAGCGGCGTTCCCAGCACCTGTTGAGAGCCGCTTCGCTTGCCCTTGGGGGTGGGGGAAGGAAAAAACGCTGGGCGCTGAGGACAAAGCTGGGATGAAGCGCCAGAAACGTCCCAAGAAAAAGAGCTAGGCTTTGCAAAACTGGTCCGTTCTCTTCCTCCCCATTGTCAGGGCCTAAGCTTCCCAGGTGCTGACCAGGGCAGTTTCCGTAGACTTCTTTGAGACTGGGGTGGTTCTCCCAGAAACTGCAAACCCAGTAGGTCAGATTTTACATCCAGGATGCGGGTTCCTTTAAGCAGCCAAGCTCCACAGAGCTGGCTTAGACTCACTGCAGCACTGCATCTATTCTGGGCGTTTATATTTAGTTCTCTCACCACTCCTATGAATGAAAGCATTTTACTTCGGTTTACATTCCCTTTGTGTCATCACACACTTGTGCCCCCAGAAAATAGAGGCAAACAATGAGTGAATACTTTGCCCATTTAAAACATTCCTGATGTTGGCAGCACTCCCCACATTTTCTCTACCATTGCCTGTCAAGGCCTTTTTACCACACCCCACCTCCACAAGCTCTAGCTTATATCCTTCATTGCTTAAACACTTCTACTGAGTAGCCCAGCACCAGATCATAAGACCCAAACTGTTGCTGATATTCCTGTCATCCAAACCACTTCCACAGCTTTGCTTGATATCTGCCTCTCAGGTCCTTCCTACTTTCATCATTGTCCTGTCACCATTTCTCTAGTCTAGATCCACAGCTCTCCTATGGTTACAGGTATCAAACTATCCCAGGATGCTTAAGGAATCATGCCCATATCTGATTAATTAAGCACTCCTCGGATGTATTAATGGAAACAAAACAAAACAAAAAATCCTTCATATTTATGTATGCATTCATGCCTTTTCAGAACCTTGCGACAATACTTGGAAGGGGTTAGAAAAGGGAAAAGAAAGCAGGAGAAGATGGAGGGAAGGAAATTGTCAGAATCTCTGAGGAAGGGGTGATACGAATAGCTAAAGTTAAGAGAAATTGTACCTTCCTTACACAATATTCCATTATGCTATGGAACAATCTCCAACAGAATCTTCCTTGAATAAACATGGGAGTAAAAAAAGCAAAGAAATGGCAGCATTGAAAATTGAGAGAAGGCACAGAAGGTATTCAAATAAACAAACAAATGCACAACCCAACCCTTAAAAAAGGCCAAGCAAAGTGATTCCTGGCAAGCTAGAGGGGTGATGATTCCTCTGCTCTTCGATTTAGATGTGCGAGACACCCAGGAAAGCTCCCTCCCCTTCTCCCTCACGTCCCACCATGGGATAAATGAGAAGCACCATTGAGGCACAGGAGATGCAAATCAAGTTTTGAGGAGTAGGGATTGGAAAGCTCTACTGTCAATTCTCTTACTGAAAGAGGAGGAAAGGGCATGAAAGAGGGGTAAAAAAAATTATGCAGCATCAGTGAGCTTTGCCTTCTGGGATTTAGGAGAGAAATCACTGATACTTGGCATCCCTTCGGTTTGGCACCTCCCTCCATCAAAAAAAAAAAAAAAAAAAAAAGAAAAGAAAAGAAAAAAGAAAAAAAAAAAGAAAAAAGCTTTCGATCTCTTAGTGGAAGCCAATCACAGAAGAAATCTGGCAAAATCACCACAAGATTCCTTCATCTCTTCTGTTTTAACTGTTGCTTCAAGACAGAGAGCACCAAGGTCGGCTCTTTTGTCTGCCTGGCTAAAATGAAGCTTTGGCGCTGCTGTTGTTCCTCTGTTCCCCTCTTGCAGTTGTGACAAGCGAACAAGGGCAGCTTTCAAAATGAAAGGGACATGAAGCACTGATACTTCATTGACAGAAGAAGTGATGAGAAAAAGGAAAGCATTTCCAGTGATGGGTACCTGGCATGTGGGAATATTTAGCAGGGACAAAGCGTGCCCTGCTTCTTACAGCCACCTCTGCAGTCTCCCTTTTCCCCTATTCCCACCTCAATCCCGCTCCCTTCATGTTTCGCTGTCCCCTCCCCACCGCTTTCTTCCCAGTCGCTCGACTTGTGTTACTGGCAATGGGTAGGGGGGTTACTGGCGGGTGGCTTTCCTCAGTGGGGAACGAGTGGGCAGCGAGGTGCTGGTTCTGTCCTCAGAGTGGGAACGGTCGGGAGAGTAACAGCAGGTTGAGGTTTCCTCATTTCCAGATGGTCGATGCCGCTGCTGCATCTTTGTCTGTGTGTGTGTGTGTGTGTGTGTGTGTGTGTGTGTGTGTGTGTGTGTGTGTGTGTGTGTGTGTGTGTGAGTGTTCTGTTTGTTCGTGTGTGTATGTACGCGTGCAGGGAGGCAGGGACACACCGACTGAAGAAGGGACAGCGTCGTCCTTCCTTTCCAACTCCTCTGCACACGCTCACCTCCTCCACGGTGCCTCTTTGGCATAAGCCCCCGCAGATGACACAGGGCTGTGTGTGCTCAGCGGGCTGCGCACCGCAACTCACCAGTTTTTCAAGCTACGCAGTTCTTCAGGGTTGCAGGCAAAGTTACCTCTCTCGCCCCCGCCTTTCTCAGGGCTAAAACAAAGCTCTGGTGTGCCCCCATTTGGCGCTCGGCTCCCTCTCCTCCTCTTCTGCAGGGCAGCAGTGAAGAAGCACAAGATCCCTCCCAGCAGCATCAGCGGGGACTGCTTCTCCTTCCTCTGCTCGGTGCCGTTAGGGACGCACAAAGGGCACAGGGGAACCTCACCTTCGGTCTCCGTCTTTCCGTTGCGAGAGGCAGTAGTCGCAAGGCGGAGCCGGGAAGGAGCGGCAGCCGCCCGCCGGGAGCCTCCCCCCGCGCCCGGCACTGACACCGGCCTCCGCAGCCGCCTGAGGCTCCGGAGAGCCAGCCTTCCGTCGTTTGGCTTTGCTTACTTTATCTCGGTGACTCCTGTTGGCAAGTCCGAGGCAGCATTAGGGTGGTCGGTTGGTGGTTTGGTTGGCTGACGCACAGAAATAGCCCCTCACTCTCTCAGCACAACCAGCCCGCTGCTCGACGATCGGATGGGGACTCTGCGAAGCCACACAGGCTGAATAGGGGCAGGATGTGGCGTTAACTCTGTAACCAACATCTCGATTTGCAAGCACCAGCTCAAGAGAATTCCGTGGATGTGCTTTCAAATCCCTTCCTTTCCAAGACTCCTGTGCAATAAACATAGTAGGAACTTGTAGTCTATCTGCCGATTTTTTGCTTGTTTTTTTATATGTGGGGGGTAGGTGTTTTTGAGCAACAAGTCAAGCAGGATCAATTGCCCATCTATCTTAGTGCCCCCTTTATCTCCAACCATAACTAGTAGCAGTAGTAGTGAAAGATTTGAGAAATACAGCAAGTAGAGTGACTAGCACATCCTGGATCCCAGGAGCTTTGGGCCTCCCAGGCTAGAGGCTGTTTTTGAAACATCACATTTTAAGAGGCATGGACTGGCCCGTGCTCCACTCATTTGCCTGTTTTCTCTCATTCTGCTGCCCTTTCCTTTTGACTTTCCTTTTGCCTTTCCCTTCCCCTTCCCCTTCCTTTTCCTCTTCTCTGTTCCCTACCATTGCATTCTTATATATCCTCTCTTCTTTACACTCTGCATCTGGCTGAAAGCACTGAATAGTATGAACACTTGTAATAAAATCGGCTTTATTATATTTGGTGTTGTTGATGTGCTGAGAAGGTCAACCCCAAAAAATTGAGATTTGAAACCACTGAATGCATGTGTATCTAGTAACGAGAAAGAAAAGCATATACTTGTACAGGGAAATTTGAAAAGGTTTTGAAATATCCTGTGGAGATGGCTCAATTTGCATGATTGAAACATCTTTTCAGAGAAGATGTTGTAAAGAATATCATAGCCTTTTATCTCTTCTCTTTTAAAAACAAGTGTATTGGACACTGATTTTTAGAGGTATTGAGCATTACAATTTCAGCTGGCTCCAGTAACAAGTTAGCACCCTTGAAGCAAGGCCAAGTGAGTGCATCATTATGATGCTGAGACAGAGAAACACAGTGTAAGGGAAACATCTATAAAATAAAATTGTATATGAAATGTTAATTCTACAGAATCTGATAAATTGGACTGGTAGGAATAAGAAAGGTTCTACGATATGTTGTAAAATTTGTTTGTTTGTTTTTTTTCCTTTCCCACTAGTAGGAAACTTCAATTCTAATTCAATGGGGTTGTAACATCTCAAGTTCAACTTCTTGCTGATGAGTATCATTCATCTGGTATTTCTAAACATAATGAAGGTTGAAAGGACAGAACAAAACCTTTGTGAGAAATTAGCTTACCAGTTACTCCAAAGCAATTTCCCAGGAAAGAGCAGTCAGAGAACAGACAATTTGGTCTAAGTTGTTTTTTCCTTAGACCCCTGTAATTTTAAGACAGTTCTTATGGCATGAGGTATTTGAAGAAGCAATATTTAATTAACAAATCAGAGAAGCGTCTGATAAAAGTAATTACTACAAGGCTATAAACCTTACCTTATTATTTTGTTTATGTAATTTCCATGCTAAGGTTTATTTCAAAATTCCAGAACTCTTACAAGCTTTAGACACGTGCCTTTCAAACAACTACACAGAAGAATGTTTCCTTCTCAATTAAATACTTGCCTTTATCTCAAATTCAAGGGACAATATTTGACAATTACCTTGAACCTAAATTGAAGGGTGCGTGATATGTAATGCACAGGTTTTCATTTGCCATTTTTAAGGAAAGAAAACCAAAGCAAACTAGTAGTATTAGGAAATACTGAAGGTCTCCTTCTCAATATCCATCTTTTCTTCTGGGATTTGGAATGGACAAGGATATTGGACTATAAGGATGATTATGTAAAATAAACATACCCACCCCCCACCCCCATTTGCATTTGTACATGTTTGCATTTAAATGTTTACCTTTCTTGGGCAGATGTACAGTCATTGTTGTCCTGCTTCATTCCCACAGATCATGTAAGATTTACTATGGCTTTGTAATTCCAGCATTACATATGCTGAGTACTATTGTAAATGTCAAAGAAGGAAATGGTGGAAGTTCATCATGTTCTTCCCAGGGTCTGAAATCTTAGTTGAGTAAGTTTATATATTTAGGAACAATGTTACTCATAGAGAGTGAGCTGCATAGTACTGGGAAATAGCATACAAGGGATTTCACCAGGGCTGGTCCTCTCATAGAACTGTGTCATTGAACAAGATGGGTTGCAGCCAGCACAGACATAGACCTACCCATAGAACTACCCATTTTCCCTTGGATCCCAAAAAATGCATCAGTGTCATGTATCATATTTGCATTGTATCATAGAAATAAGGAAAATAACTGTAACCACAGAAGCATTCATGGAGTTATGAATTCTCACCTCCCAAGGCCTGTAAGTAACACAGATTATCTTTGCAATAGAACTGAATGAATACAGAGGCTTGAGGCAGAAATGACTGACTACTTGGATGATATAGATGTTGAATCACTATTTCTGACCTTGAATTCCATTTTGTGTGTTTCCCATATTTATGTATGTTATTAGCTTTATATCTTTATGCATGTAACTTGTTTGATTTCATTTGCATGCAATTGTATATACATATGTGTGTACACATGCATATATAATATGCACATGTAGAAATTATATATTTGGTTATGTTATGAAGAAATTCAACAGACTGCATTGTTAGTTTACGAAGGTGCAGATAGCAAGTTGAAACTTACCTGCTTCCTAAGTTATCCGTTAGCATTTAATTTATTGTGTAGTCCCAATCTCAAAAGGAAGTTCTACTATAAAACATAACTGATTTCTATAAGAATAGAGTGATAGTAATGATAATTAGGAGGAAATGTAAGGAGGAAAGTTGCATGAAAAGAAAAAAAAATCAGTTACTAAAATCAGTAATTATAAATGGATCCTAGCACATTAAGAATTAACTGACATATTTACTCCTACTGATTTAGGGATTTTTTTGCCAAATACAGTTTCTATGAAGCTGTTCTTAGTAAACTGAAAACCTCCAATGACTTTTTGAATACAGAAAAACCCCCTCATTTTGGTGCTATTTTCTGGTTTATTTTAATACTGATATTTTCATTTAAAGAGCCTTACATATATCTCAGAGGTGGCTGTATTTCAGTGGCAGCTAAAATGAGCCCTCTGCAATCATTATCTTCTTATAGAACTGTTTTCAATCCCAGTGAGCGGATACCTGCAAGTGTAGTTTGGAGTCCTTAGCAAAAACGAGCCACATAAATGCAAAGTACAGATATTCTTCTTGTTTCAACATAGTGCTGAGGTGGAAGTATTTGAATCACAAAACCTTTCATCCACTATTTAATCTGACTCAGAACAAAAACTTCACAGTCCACTATAGCCAGTTTTCTTGATTGCTGTGCAGTTTTATTTGGGAACCAAAGCTCAGTCTAATTAAAATTATCCTTTTAAAAGCCTATACTAAAAGTTGAATTTTTGCTTATGTGTATCAGCTTTGATCCAAAGTTGAATGGAAGTTATAAAACAGGATAAAAAAGGAGCTTCTAAACTGCGTGTAGTTTGAGCCCATCAAAAGCAAAAGGAGAGTCCAGAATAGGATCTCCGAGAGCAATTTCCTCTGTTTCAGTTCATATTATTTTGAATTACTGTTTTCTGTACATATATTTCATTTGACTCAGAAATATTAATTATAAGAGAAGCCATATATTTCAGAGTACACCAGAAATTTTCATTAGAAGTGCTATTTGGAAAACTCGCATTGCATTATAAACCAAAAGATTACAAAAGTAAATTGTTTATGATCGAGGGAAAATAAATTGTATGTTTGGATATAGTCAGAAAACACTCTTTCCACATTTTATTGATGGTTATGTCAGCACTCCTGACGATCAGTCCACTGGATTCAGTGTAATGGTAGTATGCTAATACAATGCCAGCTGTAGTTCATAACCACAGAATATTCATGCTTCTGTCAGGGCACATGCTGAATTACAGCAATTTTAGAACCCATTTTCAAGATTCCATCTTAATTTTTTGTTTTCCAGTAAAACATTCTGGAATTTCCAGAAGGCTGCTAATGGCTGCAGAGGAACTAGGAGAAACTGATAAAAGAGATTTCAGTTTAGAATGCTTCAAATTTAACTGTTAATGCAATTTGCTTTTACTTGTGTTGGGTTATCATAAGTTATCCGATATGTAGTTACATTTGAAACTGCTGAGTTAGCTAGCAAAACCAAAACACAAAAATAAGGAAGTTTTCACATAAATTTTATTGTATTTATTTTCTAGCCCATTCTTTGCTTTTGCCACTGTTGTTTTAGTTTAAACACATCTAATATGCTGAGTTAAAATCACAGGAACTAAAATACAGTGCAAAACAAGGGTCCAAATCCTGAAAGCCTACCTGGTTAAACAAAAATGGAAGGAAGAAAAGAAAAGGTCTTTGTCCATCTCACATAATCAAGTCAGTCAGCTTTGTGGTAATAGATGCTTTTTTCTTGCATCTCTAGGTGCATGCAGGAACACAGACCCGCCAGCACTTCTGGTAGCAGGCATCTGTAACTGTGCGCTCTATTAGTAAGAAACTCTGGTTAATTCATGACTGTGTCCATCTTGTGTGGTGTCCCTTGAGTACCATCAGTGTAACTGACACTTCAATCATATGACTCCTACTGACTTTAGCAATGCTTGTTTCATAGAATCACAGAGTTGATTAGGCTGGAAAAGACCTCTGAGATCATCAAGTTCAACTGTTAACTCAATACTGCCAAGTGATGAGATGACTGCCATGCATGGCATGGTAGTTTTAATGACCAGAGAAGAAATACATGTCATTCATAATAAAGAGATATTTTCTCAAAAATATTTGCATCAGTATAGTGTTCGCAAAAGTGGAGACTTTTTGTCAGTATAATACATTGAAATAACATGATATGTTGTTAGGTGAATGTTTTAGCAATGCTTAAAAAAAACAATCCTTCCCTCTTCAAATTGTTACAAAAAATGGCTAAAATGTTTAGAGCTTTCACATTATTTACTAAATCCTTTCACATGAAACTGCTAAAAAAGTTCCTCTTCAATTGTACCCTTCAATAAAGGGTCCTCGAACTGAGAAGAAAAATCAACACTTTACACTTGAAGAGCTTGAAAAATGTCCTCTTACAGCAGAAAGAGGAGAACTGGCTATTCAGTCCTCAGTTTCTTGGTGTCACCTTCAACATAAAAACAAATGAGAACATCATTACCTATTCCTTTCCACATTACTGTTCAGCATATCTATCACTTTATTTCATAATTCTTCTCAATAGCTGCTTCTTTCTGCAAGCTCTTTTGAAATTTCCCTCACACAATTGTCATAGTTATTAGCTTCAGAGACTTTGGTAATATCACCTCTTAACCCTTTTTTTCCATCTTGGCAACTCCTTCCTGGGGAAATAAAATACCTCTGACATTTGGGAGAATATTTCTTTAGAAGTTTTCATACATTTTGTTTAATGAACTTTCATATATCCTAAATGCAAACATATTCTCCTTATAGCAACTATGGATATACTTTAAGACTCTGAATGTTTTTATCCTTCTTCAGTGGCCCAATTTTCTCCCTAAGTACTTAACCATTCTTGGTAAAGTTTAATTTTTGGCCCATTTCAGTGGAAAGAAAAATAGTCTAGACACTAGACAAGTGATAGCATTTCTGTGTTTTTTATAGAGTGTACAGTTTGAACAGAACCTCCAGTGTCTTCTCATACAAGGATAATAATTTTCCCCTGACAAATAGTTGGGCTATATTTTATTGGCATTTTCATTGTCAGCAGTGGGAAGTTGCACCAATCAACCATATAAGAAACAGTCATTTTTAAAAACATCCTGGTAAACTTATGCTTCTCAAAGCTATTTATTTGAAATAGCAATGACCAACACAACCAGTGTTTAAAATAGAACAAGTTCAACAGCATTGCTGACTTCTGCATGCCTACCTCAAATAACTTTCCTAAGGATATGCTTTCAAAATTCATACATCTCTCTAGTATTACAATTGCAGGCCATTGAAATTTGTATGAGATTTTACACTATTTTAAGCTAGTTTTAAATTAAGCTACCCATGAAAAGCCACCATTCTCCTAAGCTCTATCTATATATCTTTACTACACTCAAATTCTAGCTCATCAGCTAGCTCCTGTAATTTTTCCCAATTTATCCAGCCTCCTCTGCACTTCTGGGCTCCCTTCCCAACTTCTCTTCCTACTCCACAAGTACCATTGGAGAAGTCCCAAAAACATAAAACCTGCAGTAAAATAGAAAGTTCTCTCTTCAATTTCCATGTCACTTGTAAAGTCCTTTTTTTTGGTCCAAAGTAATAACCATGTGAGGGTAATATGCTAGGAAATGAAATATCTTCCCAGCTTTACAGTCATAGATTAGACTTACTTTTTCAGAAAATTCTTTGGATTTTATATCATCAAGATTGGAACAGTGGTGTTTTATGTATTTCTTTTCATTCTTCAGTATCTTGTGCATCTCTACCTGATTATTTTTTTGTAACCAAAATAATACCCATTCACCCAAACAAAAAAACTTAAAACATGTGATTAAAAAAGTCAAACTGTCCATGTGACATGGTAAAGGAAATTTTACAGATTTAATATTACTCCTGTATCCTTTACCAATATCATCATTCTGGGATGACCACAATAGACTAGTCAGGACTCTGGATTTTACATAATATTGTAGATTAATTAAAATAAATAAATAGAAAAGCAAAGAAATGACATATGGTAAAACAGGGCTTTATTTGTAGGGATACTATTCTTCATTTGTTCCAATTGACTTTGAGCATTTCAATGAAATCAGGAGAGTTTGCTGTGTATCTGACTTGTGAAAGGTAGTGTTCCAAATTGCTCCCTTTGGGGCTTCCTGTACTCGTCATCTCTTTGAAATCATTGACAGTTGAGTTAACACAAATGTCTAATCTAAGAGTTGGAGTGTGCCACAGATACCAGCTAAGGGGAGAATCTGTTCAGCAAAACTTCTGTAATTATTAAGAAAACATGAATTACCTGCTAGAATGTAGGGTAAATCTGAGGCAACTGTAAGGAAAATGGATCATTCATTTTAAAATCAATACAATGAGCATTGAATCATCACTTCTAAAGACATAACTGCACTTTAATGCTGAAGTGCTTTCTGAAGAATATTTTCTTCATTCTTACAAGTTGTATTTTTTTGCATTATTAAGCCAGTAAACAGTATCTTGTAGGTAAGCATCCTCTCTGGCCAAACTGATACAGATCAGTTGACCAATTGTTTCGTTCGCTTCCTCCATGCTTCACGTGAACAAAGTTTATTTGCAGCATCTCTTTTGTACCATACTTTTTTCTGTGCTTTTAGTTCACAGATTGATTTGAGCTAGGTTCCTATTCTTTTTCTGGTGAACTTGGATGATTGTGCATTTTTTTAGAAGCTGTAGCATTTATTTTTTCCTATTTACAATCTCAGTGTCTTTTTTTTCCCCTGCCTTACAATACTACTTTTCTATCTCGTTTCTATTGATGGCTCAATTAATGTTTCTAAAAGTGTTTCTCTTTCATGCTGCTTGGTGGCTCTAAGTCTTCCCATTCAAAGCTTCTTACTTCTCAAGTGAGAAGTGTATTTTTGAGTAAGAGTGATCATCCATTCAATTATAACTTTATTGAAATATTTACTAGTAGATTATTTTAGAGCTTGTCCCCACTGAACTGAAAAGAAGATTTGTCATTGACTTTAGCAGAACAGAGCAGATTGATAAAAACAGCAAAAATACTCATTTCAATACAGATGAGTTTATTTAGGATGTGACAGCTCTACAAAACTGTTTATACTATTCATAGGACTAAATTGATGAAACTGAAGAACTCTAATAGTTGAACTCCATCAGATTCTTTTTGCCAGTACCGTAAAACAGTATTTGAGCTAGGTGGCTAAGTTACTGACACTTTCAAAAACCTTACAGGCTTTGATCCATTTCTGTTCGCTGTCATATGAGAGTAGTTAAGTGAATCCTCAAAAACAATGTGCAGGCTTTAAGATTGCTATAATATTTTATTATAGTTTCAAATCATGTTTTAATTCATCATTCATTTATAAAGATGGCAGGAGAAAGAACAAAGTTGCAAGATGAACTGAAAATCTAAAATCCATTTTAAAGTTTAAAGTAAATAATATCAAAATTTTAGAAGAAAATGAGTAATAGATTGTTAACCAATCACATTTTTCTAACTGTGATTTGGTCTAAAATTTGGCAGAAACACATGAGAAACCCTGAGAGTTTAAAGTTTCTGGCTGATCTCTAAACCAAAAACAGCTGAGCAGATTTAAATATTTTGTGTAAACAAATTTGCATCCAGGCTGCTAATCTGCATGCCAGCTTTCAGCTTGACATTTTCTGAAATGATGGAAAAATGCTAAGCCCTTAATACTAAATGGAATTCATAATGGAAATGCTGACAGACCCATAATTACCTGTATTGTGATTCTGCTGAAAGCTTCTTTATCTGTCTAATCTTTCACAATGGAGTTAAATATATAAATTCGTGAAAGGCGGGAAAAAAGGAACTTTATGTTGGAAAAGCTGAACTCCAGCAATGCTATATTTTCTTCCAGACATCCACTTATGGAGTCAGCAATGACAAAAAATTATTTGAAGAAAGATGTAGCGTTCTCTGTGGAACTGCAAAAGCAGCCAGTGATGCTTAAAGGTTTAACTTCATCTCCATTTTTCAAACTTTTTGAGTCACCTTTCTTGTAAAATATGACTAAACAGATACAATCAACCATTTTTAATATGGCAATGAGGTGTTTTCAGAGAAGAAATTTGTCATTGACTTGACATGGCAAAAATATCCCAACCCATAAAAAACACAGAAATCATCATTTCACTGTCCCCTGCCCACCTGTGCTACTGAAGGGAGGAGGAAATACAGGATGATATGCTTAGAAAACTTCTCAAAAAAGTGAAGGGAAATCATAATAAGAAAAATGAGAGAAAGGTCATTCTCTGAATTCTAATTTACAAAGTCCTTAATGTAGAAACAACATTATTTGCCAGCTTTAAAGTCTTTAAGATTCTCCAGAAGAGCTTTTCCCCTCAATGTCCTTTTCATTCGCCTCCTGAAAATCTTCCCTAGTTTGTCTAGATTATAACCACCTGAAAATCTAGAGAGTATTTGTTCTGCAGGCATTGGTTAGGATGGATGATGCAGACATACCAACCTTATTCCATCTCCACATAGTCCCTGTACACCAGCCAGGGCACACAGCTGTGCCTGTAGGACAGCTTTCACACATGACAATAGCCCTTCAAGGGAACAGAATACCCTTTAGCATTTTTTGCCTTTGTGGTTTGCTGTGAGAATGAAATTTATTTCTCCAAGGTTGCCACAGCAAGGATTGATAAAGATTGAAGAAAATACCCTGAGTGAAAATGAGAAATACAGTTCACTGATACCTTCTTTCCAAACTGCCACCTTCTCCAGAAAGAGACCTGGAATTTTAATTTTTGCTTATAAAGCAACTACTTCAGTTCCAAGATCAGTTATTTGCCTTTCTCTGTATCTTCTTTAACATCACTCTGCCTTTCTTGACATGTGGTGGTTAGAACTCCAGGCAGTGCTCAAGACATGGGCACACCGGTGTTTTCTATACGGGGGTAAGTTTCACTTTGTTTTACTCTCTTTATCTTACACTTCCTGATTGTGGAAGTGCCATGGAACATGAAGTCAGTAATTTCAGAGAAATTTCAGGGATGTGTCTGAAGTCCAAATTCTGAGTTCCAAGTTCAGCATCATGCAGATATAATTTACTTATATTTACCTATTTGCATATTAGTCTCTAAAACTCATCTACTCATGCATTTGCATATCCATTCATTTTGTAGGGACATTCTGCAGTTCCTGAACATTGATGTACCAGAAGATCTTAACAATGTCTCAAGTCTTGCAAATTTCACTGCATACTCCTTACTCTGTTGAGGATCCTCTGTTGATGATTTCCTTCAGATGGGAAGGAAAACTGATCTCATTCCTAATCCCAGGGCAACCCCACTCTTGATTCATCATCTAAGCAAATGATCATTAAGCCCTACTCTGTATCTTATATTTTAAACATCTTTAAGTTCATAAAAGGAACTTTCCATCTATTCTGTGGTAAATTATTTTTAATAGCCTTTGGTGGGGAGCCTTGTCAAAAGATGTTTGTGTGTTGATAGATTATTTTTTGTCTGATTAATGGATCTGTACCCAGAATTATCTTCTCCTGGATGACAGCTTCAACTAAAGACCCAAAACTACTGCAGAAGAGGGCTGTCCATGTATATTGCCTTCTCTGTTATGCAGAAGAAACCATAAGTACTTTCTAAATCACAGCAGTTTTCATAGTACTTCTGAGGTACGATGAGGCTGTTTAGTACATTAACAGCAAACTTAAAAATTATATTTCTGGAGCTGCAGGACATGGTGCTGCTTCTGTTGGAAACATTTTCTAGAATTTGAACTAAACTACTATTCCAAGCAAAATGTTAGAGACACTGAGCTCTTGCAGTTGCCCTGCTTCAGAGGAAATGTTTCTGGCATGTCTGGTCCTGAAAGATTGCATGGTATTTTTCACGGAAGATTGTTATTAGCCTTCATCTTCTGGCTGAATTCCAGTTTGGATAATTACAGTCTGCTATCTAAATTCTCTAAGCAGAGTGTGTTAAATAACCTTCTACACTTCCTTTCCTAATCTTCTGAGGGACATTTCTGAGATTATTAAATAATAGATCTGTTTAATCTAAAAGGCAGCTGCTTCTAAATGCTAGTGGAAAGTGACTGCTTTAGAAGGTGTGTTGACTACTCAGTGCTCAGTGATAAATTACATAGTGGCATCAGTGGTGCTTGCTATATAGGAAGAGCTCCTTAATACTGTACAAAGCCAAAGGGAAGCTACCTTCTTTGTAAGATTACTGTAATTTAATTAAGAGTTCATATAAAAAACTTAGAGAAACAATAAAAAATCTTCTTCCAAGATGAGGCATATGGGCTTGGAGAAATCTACATATAAAGTTTTGGAAAAGTTACAAGATATTGAAGATTTAAATAAAGATTTCTTATTCAAGATGAAGGATAAATACACACAACTGTAGTACACAGGAGAATATAGAAAAGTGCAAAGCTGTGCAAAGCTTTGAACTTCCTCAGAGAGGAAAAAAATCAAAGGGAAAAACTAGGTCAGTTGGACCAGTCATGAAGCCAAGTCTCAGTTTTGCAATAAATGGATAAAAAGGAAACATTTCAGATGTAGTTGAGTAACCATTTTGCTAAGTACATATTAGTTCAGTTGTTTGTTTCAATGTGGGAAGAGAAAAGAGAAGGGAAGAGAGGAGAGAAGAAATTCATTATTATTAATCACAATTGCTAATTGTGCATTTGAACACTTGTGGTTATTGGACAAATTTCAAGATAAATTGTAGAGCTTCTGTGCATCATTCCATCAAAAGTGTTGTTTGCTTCTCCCTCTCTACCCCTTGGTAAGTAGCAATGTTCACAAAGACATGCCACAGAAAGGTCTTGCCTCAAAAGTTGCTCTAACATTCAGAATCTCCATCTGTTATCTGAGCCTATTCACACAGCTGACAAACTAGAAGAAACTCTCTCCTGTACCATTTCTTCCAATCTTATTTACCTCCCACAGAATACCCTCCATCAAGAGAGAAGATTCTTGCTCTCCATGAAGAAAAGACAGCAGTATTGACATTTTTGCTCATGATTGTTGTATCCTGTATTTTGCAAACTCTGTTCAGGCTCATAGGAAAACTTAATCTTTGTGTGTTTTACAGAGAAAATTACAGCGTGGTTATGCAAGCTCATAATAATTCTATGACTCCTGGTATTGTTTGGCATTATTCTAGTTCAAGACAAAAACATCATACCCACTCACGTATGCTTAAGCTACATCTAAGCTCAGTTGAATCTGTTTAAAAAAAAAAAAACAACCAGTACCAGTATCATTTTACATAGTGCTATGCAAAAATTAGGTATTCACAGGGTTGATATGTCTGGATTGAATGGAAGCAGAGGTTTTTTATAGCCCTTTGAGAAACCATTTAAATCTGATTTTAGGGAAACACTGTTAGTACAGTGCAGATGTTAGAGTTGATTGCAATCTTGAAGATCGAGGACATTACAGAAACACAGAGAACTTTTTGGCTTGGTTATCACTATGACTTACTGTTGCCAAAAACTGCATTAACTGCTATTTTGCAGTCTCCTCAATATAGAATTTTCATGAGCTTAGTTTCTTGTATGAGTACAAAATTAATAAATATGAATGTAATACAATATGCATAGTTCCAAACCAAGTAACAGCATTCTTGAAGATAATGATCAGGATGAAAACAAAATAAGAGAATTTCTCTGTTAAACAGCTTCATTATCTGTGTGTTAGTAAAACCTCAGTTACTTTGGTATGCAATTTACCACTACATTGCCAAAAAAAGCCAGTATATATACATTGCGGTTCGAAATGCACTTTGAAGTCTTCAGTTCTTTACAGTTGGCTTCAAGGGAATTGCTACTATCCTTTGCTAGAGAAAAACAAAAAATAAAATCTTTAAGTTAGTGGGTCAAATATCATCTGCTTTAATTACTTTAAACAGATGGAAATCATGAATAATTATTCATAAAACCCTATTTATATGCCCTTTCAAGGGTTATTATTGCAAGATTTTTTTTTCAGTTACATAAATAGCAAAATGAAAAAGAGCAAGTAGTATCTTCTGATATCTGCACATTAAGAAACAGCAATAAATGGTTTGTTTTATAACTATTCTGAGAAGCTGAATTAGTCCAGATCCAGTGCAGGCAGCACAAAAAATCTAATGTTCAATATCAAACTGTATTGAAGGACTTATTTCCAAACTTGCAACTATTTCTTCATATTTATCATTGTGTTTCACTAAGGCATGCTTTTAAAAGCAGAAACTAAGTTTCTGAGAATTAGATTTTTCACTAGGAGGGAAAAAACACATCTCTCTTCAGATAAACTCTCAGATAATGCATGATTTCTGCCAACTTCATTGAGATTTAAGCATACATTTTGCTGATGTTTCAGTATTGGGGCTATGAATCTGTTACTGTACAGTTAGGGAATGAGATTGTGCAACATTTTCAAAATTGCCAGAAAGGAGTTCTTTCATACATGAAACAGATGCTTTTTTTTTTTTCCTGAGAATTATCCCACTTTCATAATTGTATTACATTTCATTTTGCATTTATATATGGGTTATTCCTGAGTTTGAGCTCATTAATATACCATGTATTGCATCTGAAATCAAACATTTTCCTGCTGTCTAGTGAATAATCTTATTTAAAATGCTGAAATATACAAAAAATTAAAACCACAGCCAAACAACTGTATCAACAGGGCCATTTAGACCTATGCATCTGCTGAGAGTCTCATCCTTCTGTGTTTGTTGACTATCTGTGTCAACTTCTGAAACTTTTTCCATGTGCATTCTTGCAATTCAGAGAACACCACAGTCCAAACAAACTTAGTTATAATGCTGAAATAATTTACTTCCTACAGTCAATCAGTACATTTCAGCTGAGAGGCAGCAGGTTACACAATTACAAAATAGACATGAACATGTCTGTTTCCTCTTACATTTATTCATGGTTGTGAACTCAGTCCACTGTAATAGCATTGGGCTTTTTTTATTATTATTATTATTTTATTTTTATTTATTTCTATCAGTTCCAATAAAAAATGTTTGAGTTTCAGAAAATGGAAGAAGGGAGGATTCCCAAAGGTGCCTCTCATTCTACAGATTTCAAAGACTCATACAAATTTGAGAAAATAAGTTCCATACTTGCAAAAATAATTCAAAAAAGTAATTGTTGCTTGTTTCTGCACTTTGAGAAAAATGCACTGTAGGCTGCTAGTTAACTGTAACTAAATTAAGAATCTTAGTTTTGCCTTTGAAATATTACTTCTCCTCCCCAAGGCAATTCAAATGCCTGTATATCAAAACTGCTTGGGCAACCTCACCAAAATCAGTTTTTGTTACTGTTTCATTATAAACCTTATGGTAGATTTGGCTGGTCTGTTCTTACTTGAGAAGAGGTCTGGGGGTTCTTTTTGTCTCAGCATAATTATGAGCTTTTGCACACAATGGATGACTTTCCCTGTTGGGAGTGACAAAGAAGGAAAAAAGAGCCAAGTGATCCTTGTGTGAGCATTTAGGGCAACATGTTCTGGCCTGACTCCAGAGTGATGCTGCTCCATTGAGACAGAGAAAGGACAGTTTGAATTTCAGTTCCTTTCCCTTTGTGGTCCTTTGGGTTAAAAGTTGCTACTTCCATGTAAACATTATTTCAGTAGCAACCAATAAAATTCTTTTAGGTATCTTCCTGTTATTTTCTCTCCTCAGCTGGGAGGTTTATCTGTTGGTGAGCCAGCCCAGCTGCTCACCTGTACAGAGCAAGGGGACCTGCAGGGAGCATTGGATGCTCCTGCGCAGAGAAGAATGCAGCCATGCAGAGTGGAGCATCCTCTGTGCTAAGTAGGCTGTTTCCCACTGTATTATAACAATTTCACACTACATTATATTGTGAGCCTTAAATGATTGAATGTCTCCTTTGAACATTCAAAGGTTTCCTACCATACTAGCTCACTTATCATTTTTTACATTGCCTCATGGCAAATTAGTTGAATAAACTGTAAGAAAAGGAAGATCATCAGCATCTTATTTGCATACAAACATCATATTATTTTCAAATTATCTTCTTTATGCTTCTCATTTTCCTAGGATGTTTTCTTCTGCCTGTATGAAGTTTGCCCTTTCTATCTGTATTCTCCTAATAGTGTTTTGTTGCATAGCATAACAGATTATTTTTTTTCCTACCTTTATTCCCTCCCTGGATATAGGAGCTAAATTACACAATGGTAAGAACATCAGCAGTAGTTCACTACTAAGGTTTAGCAATTTATACCAAGCTAATCAGAAAAGTTAAAAGTGATAGAAGCTTTCAATAAAATCAGATCTTCACTTTTTCACTGCATAGGAAATGTTTGAGGATGGCTTCAGTATTCCTAATATTGTGACTTTACCTAAAACTTACGGAAAAATTCTCAGGCTCATAATGCTTTTGGCAACAGCCCCTATGCTTTCCCCTCCAATAGAGAAGAACAAGAAAATGCAGTCATAATGAAGGCCAGTTTCCTTAGCAGCCAGCTTCCTTACCCTAGTGTGTTCATGGGTCTCTGCTCATGTCAGTTACTGTATTGTGCTTGCATTGTATGAAAACATTTGTACTTTGAGGGACATGTGAATGATAAGGGAATGGGAGGTGATTTTTCTAAGAGGAGCATGTCAAAAGCAAGTGAATCTATGTACAGTTACAAGTGTGTTGGCTAGTGACAGTATCTGAACTGCAGACATGTTGAGATATAACGGGGAATTGCAGCTTCTGTAGATCTCAATGCAGTCGTTCAACCCAGCAAAATTAAAGCGGATCTATTGTAATCTTTCCTGCCCCCCAGATGGGAATAGACTTTCTAAGGAAGTTTACAGCAGAATGAATAGATTTCAGTTCTGCCTTAGTACTGTCTTATCTTGACCAACCTTCTTTAGGCAATGATTCGGTGTCATGCAGTACATGGTATTAACATTATATGTCTCACCGAGAGAATGTTAATGTTAATCCTAAAAGGAAATTTTCATTGCAGCTTTTGGAAGTGGGAAATATGTCATTATGACATTTCTTAACTTATATATTTTTGAGTTTACTACCTGAAAAAATATCGCAGGTGGCTGGTGTTATTATTATTTATAAAGGGAAATGTTGGAACCTTACTGCGTTAGCAGTGAGAAAAACACTCTTTGAAGCAGAATTCTGTCCATTGCTTCATAGCTATACATGATAGATTAGCAATGACCTAAAATATGTGTAGAACAAAATGAAATAGTTATCTAATGAAACTGTTATTTGCCTATATTCTACACTATGTAATAACTTTAAAGTGAGTCATTAAAGAAATTACTGATCAATCAGCTTTAGTTACCATTTGCTCAACTATTTCAATAGGGAGGAAACAGAGAAAAAATACAATTAAATAAAAGCTCTCAAGGCAGATCTTTAACACATAGTGTCTCACAAAGATTGCCGTATGTACCATACTGTTTCTGGATTACATGTAGTTCCTTTAACTGTCAAATACTTAATCAAAAAGCACTATACATTAGCATTTCAAAGTTCATTGGGCCCACTGCCGACCTCACAGGCTATCAGGTCCATTGCAAAACAGACATCACAGATATGAGTAGTGAAACATACATAAATCCAGCACTACTTGCTTAAAACTGTAACACAGAAATATTTCCTTTTCATTGCTAAAAAAGGAATTACAGTGTATGATCATATAATCATGATTTGACATTCAAAATAAGCCACAAATGTTCTATGCTTGGAAAATAAGTGTGTAGGGGAGAAGGTGACACCCAAGCAGATGATCTACCCAGTGATTTGGTTATTTTTATTCCAAAAGGCAATTCTCACTTCTCTCTACACTCACTAGGACCAGCATGTTTAAAAGCTGCACTTCATGTGGTGTCTTCTAGTAAATATTGTCACTGTTTTGAGATGTTAGTAAAGAAACATTATCCTTCACAGAGTATTAGTTTCTAGTAATCTGTGCCAGTTAACTTTTTGATAATGCTGTTCAGACATAAAAAATGTGATAGTCCTTTCTAGTTAGTGGATATTGAAGTATGTTTAAAAAACCTTCAAGCTGACCATGAGGTTTTTCAGTTGACATGAGGATTTTAGTTGGTCTTGTTTTTCCAGTCTTTGTCAAAACATTAACTGTCACATTATTTATCCTATTAGTGGAATGTGAAATGGTTTGTGGTAATTAAGACTCAGGTCCAGTTTTCTCAGTATAGTATAGTATTCTCTGCATTGTATAGTATTCTCACAGTAATCTCTGTTTCATAGTGATTTATTAGAAACTGGAATTATTTTTCAGATTCACTTTCTTTCCTAAGTAACAGCTGCTTCACCTTACCCATTTCTAAGTGAATTGTTTTAGTCACATGCCAAAAGGGTTTCTCTATTTTGGGATAACAGCCATACTTTCAAATACTGACAATGCAACAATGACACAAAGATGCTGTTGTGGAAAATACTGATCCAAAGTCCACTAAGATAATATAAATACAAATGCAGTGTACGTGAAGCAGAACTGGTAGAAAGAAAAAAAAAAAAGAGGAAAAATATTGCCAGAACAAATTCTAAAGACAGCTGATCCAGAACAGATTGGTTAGATATATTCTGTCATGATGTGAGAGTATTTATTACTTTTTTTTTTTTAATCTATCATGCATTATTTTGTATTATCTTCTATCACAAAATGTATTAACAGTTGCTATTTCATCAGTTCATTAAGTCCATTCAAAATCTTCGGTCATTAGCAGTGCCATGCATTAAATTCACATGTATTTCAATGAACATTTGAAGTGTTCCTTTGCTCTATTCAGCAGCTATAGAGAAAACAGAATGGCCAAATGAGGACAAGCAAACAAACAAACAAAAAAAGCAGAGACAAAGATATACTCTGAAATTAAACACATACAGATCTTGAATTTTAGTGTAAAATACCTTTGTTACTACAAAATATCTTACAGATAACACATCAGAAAGAAAGGAAAAAAGAAAAGTATCTAGAGCTAAAACACGTTAGACTAATGTGTGAATTCAGGTAAATTGATAGAAAGCAGAGCAGATCTAGAACAGTGAGCAGACCAGATCATTCAACATAAGATCTTGATTGCAAGTTTGGTTGCTTTTTGGTTTTTCAATCACTGAAATTATTTCAACTCTTTTCAAGTTCCAATCAAATCTTTTTTTTTAATGCACTTAATCCTTTTTCTCGCAGTCTTTAAACCACCTTTAGTTCTGCAATGTCATCTCAGGTACAGGCTGGGCAATACTGTATGCAGTTTTCTAGATACAACTGCACCATTAATATTATACAATGACACTTCTTAATTATCTGTCCTCTATATTGATATACCATCCTATGCTTTAATATCTAGCAGTGCTATAATCTTTAATGCATGTTTCCTTATACGAATGTCATGAGAGAATACTACTACCTACTACCTTCCTTGCACATAGAAAATCTTTCTGCAAGTCAGTTATGGGCCCGATTTTTTCAGGGTATTTAGGTACCTAATGATCCAGGCAAGTTCCTAGCGGAACTGACAGAAGCCTAAATGTCTAAGACCCATTATTTCAATAGGTATTAGGTACTACATTTTTCAAAGTCATGCTGTGGCCTATCTGGAAAATATCTTAAAAATCTTAAAGAATTTTTGAAATGTCCCAAGTGACTTCTCAAAGTTACAGAAGTCTTTGGTCAAGCAGAAAGCTGAAGCCATGTCTCCTGATTCCAGGACACTTCTGTGATCCATGATAAATCCTCTCCTTTTCTATGAGTAAATGCAAAATACTACACATGCTGTTTTACATATCTAGGTATAAAAGAATAATTTCAAAGAGGTTGTTTTGTTTTGTTTTTTTTTTAATATTATTGTAAACTGCTATTTTTTTTTCCTCATAATATGTTAGGTTTTATGCCACTTTTCAGTACTGATCTGCCTTCCATATAAAATAATCAGACTACTGCAATAATTTATAAAATGGAAGTGACACAAGTCTTTAATTTTTAGGTGTTACTTTTTCTGACAAACTTTAGAAGCTTCTCCTTCTCTATGTGAAATATTAAGTGGAGCAAGTTACTATTGACATAAATGTATATACAGTCAAAGTCGTTGGAAAAGGACATGCATACAGCAAATGCATATGAGAACCATTAGTGTTGCCTAAAATATACAAATAATTGTACTTCCACAACATATGTACAAGAGCTGGCAAATGAGACTGGTAAAAAAGGAATCCATACAAGGTTTTTAACATGCACTATGAACGATTCCTTTGCTATTATTTCTCCAAACCTGGTACATATCGGGCAGTTGAGACCACAGCACTTTATGGTTATAAGCACCAGCTCATTGCTTGTGCTCCCTAGTCTGCACACTCCTGTTCTTCCTAGTCTGCATGCACTTGTAGCCTGCATTCTGGTTAGACTGCAGTATTCTCAAATTGAAATCAGTGTCTTTCCTGTCTCTATGCTGTGTATATCACAACATGCACCTTGCATATGTATATATTTTGGAAATATAATTTTGTAGTTATGGTGGAAACTATGTATGTAGTTGATTCAGTGGGTCTAATGATCAACTGATTGTTGCTTTTGAAAAGCATAGTTGCTATAAATAAAGCCAAATAATAATTTTGCATTTCCAATGGCAATAACAATTTATGTCCATTTCTCAAGGATATTAATGGCAAAAGGACATTCACAGAGATACAGAATCAGACCTTGTCTCTATGGAATTCTTGGCCTGTAAATAAACTGGACTTCAAAAGTTTTTAATCTCTTAAGCATGTTTCAATAGATTGGCTAATGATTAATCAAAATGCATGCAACAATAGCTTAATTATCTTCAAAGTTAGGGGGTTTTGTTGTTGTTGTTGTTGTTGTTTTATATTAAAGTCCAAAATGGAAAGTATATTGCCTGAATGTCACAAACAACTTCACACTTCAACTGGAACCTGTTCATATGTAATCAATCTGCAATGAAGAAAAAATTGGTGGTTTCCTGAAGGATTTTTTTTTTTTCCTAGCATAAACTAATGAACAACAAATTCTCACACTAGATATTCAGTAAAAATACGTCCACCAATCTGTAAGTACTCTGATCTTTTCTCAAATCTGCATTGTCTTGTCTACATTCCATTTAATAGACGTGGAACACATGCCTTTGCCAAACATCAGTGGGAATTTTGACATCTCCACACTAAACTCTCTCCCCTGGCTTGCAGAAGAATACAACTAGGTATAAAATATGCCGAAACATGCAGAAATCTCAGGAAAAAAAATGGGCCAAACATTCTTTGCCCCTTGCTGTCCATTCTAACGTGTATGTAAATAGGCCAATCAAATAGCCAGTATTGAATGATCACTATTGTAATAAATAACATACTAAAACATTTAGTTTTAATATTTAGGAAAAACATTTATTATTAATATGTTTCTCCACTACATTTCTACTGTTTAGTCATGAATATGTCTGTAAGATACTATTTTTTAGCTCTATCCTTTAATTGTTCTTATAATAATTTTGCGGTGATAAAAGGGATTGCAAGGTTGTAGAAAATCAGACCAGGTGCAAAGTACTGGAGACAGGCTCTGGTATTTGTATTACACTTTCAATTTCAGTGTCTCAGGTATATGTAAATATTCTGTTTTGATATGTATTTTCTATATCCATTAGAAGTCCAAATTAATATACATTTTAAATTATGTGGGTTTTACTGTGTGTTGGGGGGGAAGGTTGGTTGTTTGTTTGCATTTGTTTTTTGGGGTTTTTTTTGTGGTTTGGGGGTTTTGTCCATGTTTGCTATAGTTGTATTGGTCAACAGCTCTTCTAAGACTCAAGGCAGGGAATTCTACGTATGACTTTATAGCCATCTTTTGATTTGATGTATAACTGAAGAGGAACTCAAGGAAAGAAAAAAATATTTAAGTGGCTTGTATTCTTGAGCTTCCCTTCTGTCCAAGTGTATATTTTTTCTTCTTTTTTTTTNCCTTTTTTTCCAATGTTTTTTTTTTTTTTTTTTTTTTTTTTTTTTTTTTTTCCCCTCCTCTCTACTTTTTGCCAGAAAGCAGTAGAATGACTACAGTTGGGGCACTGGAGAATGCCCAAGAATCATAGTCTGGTGTTTAGAAAAATCTAGAAGAAAACTGAATTCCCTCAAGAAGAAGTGACAATTTCTGGACCAGGAAAAATACTATAACAATAACCTTCATTGCAGTGTTTTTCCTTATTTTTTTCCCTGTGGGAGGTTTTTGAGAACAGAAAGAGGAACAGAGTTGCGACCCTCATAGCATTTTATAGAATACACAGAATCACAGAATCATCAAAATTGGAAGAGACCTTCAATATTACCTAGTCCATCAACCCAGCACCACCATAATCACCCCTAAACCATGTCCACAACTGCCACATCCAAACCTCTCTTGAACACTTCCAGTGACAGTGCATAACACTTCTGGGATAACCACTCAGTGGTTTTTTTTCTTTTCCTAGTAGCTCATCTGAACCTCCCCTGGTGCAACTTAAGGCCCTTTCCTCTCATCCTTTCATTAGAGACATGGCAGAAGAGAC
This sequence comes from Scytalopus superciliaris, assembly GCA_013400415.1. Lineage (NCBI taxonomy): Eukaryota > Metazoa > Chordata > Aves > Passeriformes > Rhinocryptidae > Scytalopus > Scytalopus superciliaris. The sequence goes on from VXBX01005027.1 coordinate 39,788, forward strand.
CTAACCCCCACCTCACCTCACTACAACCTCCTTTCCAGTAGTTGTATAGAGCAATGTGGTCTCCCCTGAGCCTCCTCTTCTTCAGACATAACAATCCCAGTTCCCTCAACTGCTCCTTATAACACATTTTCTAGACCTTTCACCATCTTTATTGCCCTTCTTTGAACACAAAACAGTAGATTAGACCAGAGACATAGACTTTTAGATGTAGAGTGAGAATGCCTCCAAGATTTTCTGAAGACATGAGAAAATGGACAGTTTTGATCTTGTCTAGGTCAAGTCCAGGCTAAGTATTACATAACTTCTCGGTGTCTCAGCACCATCATACTGAAACACAAAAAGACATGTTCAGAGTGGGTTTTAGGCAGCCAAGAAGCTTTTATGTAAGATTTTGAGTAACACTAAATGAGTTTTCTTCCTGAAATAAGACATCAGTCTTAACAGAAGAAGGAGATTTCTGGACCATAATTTTCTTAAGAGTTAAAATTTACGTATCCAAACCCCACTTTATCCAACAGTAAGCAATAGACCAAAACACAAGGTAGAGACTGAGGGGAGACCTCATTGCAGTGTACAACTTTGTTGTGAGGGGAAGAAGAGCAGCAGGCACTGATCTCTTCTCTGTGGTGACCAGTGACAGGATGCAAGGGAATGGCCTGAAGTTGTGTCAGGGGAGGTTTAGGTTGGATATTACAAAAAGATTCTTCACACAGAGAGTGGTTGGGCACTGGAACAGGCACCCCAGGAAAATGGTCACAGCACTGAGCCTAAATTGAGTTCAAAGGGTTTGGACAATGCTCTCGGTTATATGGTGTGATTCTTAGGGATGGTCCTGTGCCAGGGCCAGGAGCTGGACTAGATGATCCTTATGGGTCCCTTTCAGCTCAGCATATTCTGTGATTTTGTGTTACTGTATTCTTACCATGTAAATCCACACATGCAGTTGAATGGGTAGCTGAGATGCCCAATCCCTTGCTTTGTAAAATTGTCCTATCTTTCAGCGTTATTTATATGACATTGTCTGTTTTACATAAATAATTTCACTTGACAATTTCAAAAGTATTAAGCAGAAATAACAAAACCAAACTCATCAGTGATATGACTGATGCTGATTCAGGCCAGGTGTTTGGCGCTCCATGCAAACCTTTTTTCTGAATATCTAATCTTCTTGACTAAAGGAACCCAAGCTTTAAGTTTACTTTGTACCTTTTTTTTTTTTTT
>VXBX01005027.1:48664-84456 GCA_013400415.1 Scytalopus superciliaris
ATTTGTGTCATATTTTGGATAACCTAATCAAACATTGAGAGTATCCACTGCACTAACCTCATCAACATAGCCAGGTCCAACAGAGGGAAAAGGATGGGCTTGGGAGGCGGCCGTTCCATTAATGTGGATAGGACTGAGAAGTTTGAACTGTTGCTTTTGTGTAGAAAAACAGAAGCATGTAGCTTCCAGAAAAGTCAGTCTCTTTTAAGCTGTAACATTTACTTTTAAATTATTCCTGGTTTTGTGTAATTCTGTTTCTGTACTGCTTTCTGTTTGTGCTTCTCCTTATCCCCTTTTCTCAAGAGGTAGTGAGAGTTCTCACCTTTCTTATAGGTTTCATTCATAGCAGACTGATTTATTTTAGAATGTTTATGCAGTTTTCCAGAGGTACAGATACTTGGCTTTGGCTTAAATCTGTGTTGTAGGAGTGACCCTGCCAAAGACTGCTGTGGAGCAACTGCAGGCAGAATTCCTTGTGTGTGTGCCAGGGCAAACTGTCAAGGGAAGAGAGGGAAAGCTGCAGGAAATGGGAAGAGAAGTCTTGGCATTGTCTAAAATGGAGCTTTCATATTTGCTCTACATGACACATCCTTACGTCTTCTAATTTATCTCTGTTTAAAAAAAAATAAATATGTATTTATTCTTATTTGGAAATTGAATAAATAAGAGAATATACTCAGAACTGTCATTTGGATAGAACAGTACATAAAATATTCTGGTTATCAGTATCAACTTGGAAGTCTGGATAAAAAGAATAAAAAGCTAGGACTTTTTTAAATAATTCACTGAATCTTTCAAAATAGTTGGTAAAATTTTTATTAGATAGAAATCAGAAAACATGCAAAATCCAAATCAGTTATGGTGTGATGGCAAGGAAAGCTGAAGCAAGAAGGAAGTCAAATACAGTGGGTCCTGCGCTGAATTTATTCTTTCCCCTGATGGCACTGGTTATTAATCTATCTGTCTTGGAAATAAAAGCGTTCTTTACAATTCACCAATCCAGCAGCTCTGCTTTATGAGCCAGATATTTGTCCTATTATTTTGTCATGTATGTAATGGTGCTGCAAGTCACAGACGTATTACTTCCTAAGGTCAATGACATTGCTAATTTCTGCTTACTTTGGGAATCCATCAATGACCAGCTTAATTTAATGTAGGTTGGATTCTACTATTGAACTATTCTAATTTGCAGAATAGAATTGTGCAGTGTTTCCGGAACCCATCTCATTTACAATTATAAATCGGTTATAAGTTTTTCTGAAACTTAGGCATTAATTTAAGCATTTTATTTTAGCTGTCCCATTTCAAAATATCACCTATGTCTAATTGTAGTATTTTCAGTGGTTTAACTGAGTAACATTAAAACACTAAAATTAAATTTGTAAAATGGATGACAAATCATTATATCCACAGTTACTTGCATTTATAATAATCTTCAGTGATCTTTACTTGGCAATAGTATTTTAAATATAAACTAAAAATATCCACTTGTGTCTAATCTTTGCAGTCTTTTCAGTTACCTATTCACTATTATTTATTCCCCTGAAACTTTATAGTATTTTCAAGTCATAAAAGGAAACAAAGGTTCCTTTCAATGTTGGAATGACTTCATATTCATGCAGGTAGTGTTTATGTTTCTGATCGCCAATGTATACTGTATTGGCATCAAAGTGACCATGTTGTATTTCAGAAGGTTGTAACTGTTACTGCAAATTATTTCACATCCATTATGGAAATTTATTAATGCCATTAGAAGTACTTTGTTCTGGATTCATTTAATCTTCAGCCTGGATAAAATGTTGCAACTTAACACATGGCAGTATCCTTGCCATAGCTGCAGAGCTGATACAGGTTAATGTAATTGTTTGTGTGCAAGACCCTTGGTATTGACCTCAGAGACATCAAATTCTGCCTTTTGTAACACTTGTATAAATCAGAAGTAGGTCCATTGATTTCAATTACTCAGTATTTATGAAACTCAGTCATATGAAACTGAGAACATAATTTGCCCTATACATATAAATTTAACCTTGGCATAAACATGCACACTTGAATGAAGCAGTTAGGGATTTCAAAGATCATATTAGTAAGTGGAGAACAGGGATACCCTAAATGGGTGAAAGTTAGAGAAAATAGCTGAACAGACATTAAAAACTAGAGAAATCACAATTCCGTCTTCCCTCTGCCTGCTAAAAAATATTTTCCTTTTAGCTTTCCTAATCTCTCATCAGGTGTAGCTGTATTTAGAGTCACCCTTCTGGGTGACTGTGGTGCAGTATGGATTTCTCTTCATTTTGTCTTCGTGAAGAACTACTCTAAATTATTTTTTTGTCCAGTTTCTGCTACTTAACTGCATGTAAACAGAAGAGTTAAACCTCCAGTTTCTTAGGAGAGATTTCAAGTTCATCTAAGCCAGAAAGCAGTTATTCTTAACATGGGGTTTTAGTATTTATAGTAAATAATGGTTAATCTAAGCCTTAAATAATATATATAAAAAGTGAGATTAGGAAGATGATTAAAATGCAGCTTCCTGTTTATAGATTATGTGTAGTGTGGGAAACACAGTTATGTGGACTGAAAATAAATGTTTATCAGGTTTTTATATCTAATGAGGCCATAATAACTAGTCCCTTAAAATATTAAGCTTTTTCCAGAAAAAGAATTCATATGTTTGCTTATGCCTGCAAAGAACCATGTAGTTCACAGTCATACTGGATGTTCCTTGTGCGTCAAATTTGACTATTTCTGTTGACTAAAACTGAAACTTCATTTTAAAATCTACAGTATTCTCCATAGAAATGACTTTATATCTCTTGCTTTCAAAATTTTATATATTTTCTGTTCCATAAATAACAATTCCTTGTGATATGGATATAATGAGGTTTGCTAAAATTTCCTATAGGTGGTAAAAATTTTCCCATTTTCTGTATCTGTCATTAAACTGTATTCCCTGTCCAGAAAATAACAAAAGATTATAGCATGAAGTACCTATCTGGGTCATCACAATTAAATTGTATAGAAATAGATAAAAGAAAACTTTAAAGAAAATTGGTTCCTTTCCTCTGCAGAGACTTGTTCCTCCAGGGTTTCTTAAGGATGAGCATCTTTAATCTTTAAAACAAGACACTGTGCTGAAAGTGTCCCAGAATAAAAATATTTTTGTACAGCAAATACATTTTGCAAAACTGAGTATTGTAGCTGCCATATTCAACAGGAAAACCTCAGCACAGAAAGCTATTTATTTCTCTGACATTGAGACTACACTTGCATTCAGATGCACTCTTCTGATTGGGAGATACAAACTTGCACTGCTCAAGCTAGGTCGTGGGGTGTTTTTTTCCTTCTCTTTTGCACATAGGAATAACCTCTTCACTGATTTATTATTTTGTAACAACTAATGTATTTTGGTTTTTAATAATCCTCTTTAAAGTAAAAACTGCAGGTTTTTAGAGAGGTATTAGAAGATACAGATGTGCATCTAGTAATAATACCAATGGTGCAGAAAAATTCATTTACGGCTCTATCTGCATCAGAAGATGTCTAACCATCAATTCAAAGGTCTTTAAATTTTATATAGACATAAGAACCAAATGGTGGAAAACTCACATTTAATTCTTAGTTTAAGGCTGAATGACCTGATTTTTAGTCAGACATCATGATATCAAACTCACATGAGCTCTTTCTCTGATTTTTATGTGGTACTGATAAGCATTTTCACTGGTATTAATGTTATATGGATACAGAAGTGCTTCCACTTTTAGAGCCAGGTATTTAATCTTGAAGAAATACTTTCTGTATATCTAATGATGTGAATTTGACCTTATAAAACCATGTCAAATTAAGATTAATTAAATTTGTGCTTTTGTATTTACTCAGTCCCTTAGAAATTTAAGATAATCCCTTCTGCCTGCTGCAGATTTTACCATATCTGTAGTAAGCAAGGTGAACAGAATTCCTAAAATTTTGCAAGGCTCCTTGAGTAAGCAGGGGCTGAAAACTCAGAACAGAAAATTGGTACAGGACTTCAGAAGTTTTCTTGTGTCTATAATCCTACTGGTAGGATACCATTTTCAGGGCTGAATGAAGATAACAGAAACACGATTATTGCTTCTAGTTTATAGGTGATATGTAGATAGCAGCTAGTCTGTATCATACACCTAAATGTACTAACTTCATAATAATTTACTTTGCAAATTTTACCAGCTAAACTTAGGGCTGAAATATGGGACTGTCTTGTAAATTATTGATTTCATGTGAAGTAATACAATAGCAGAAATCAAATCTCAGCAATCCCTTCCAATGCAAATCAAATTAATTCTGGATGTACTCACTAGTCCTCAAAACTAGATAAATTTTAAGAGGATGTGAAAGTGAGCATATTAGAGTGGAGTAGATTTTTGTCCCACCACTGAACTTGGAAGGCAACAAAATCCTGCAAGGAAAACAGAAAAAATACTGGATGCATGTATGGATACAGTGGAAAAGTTTTCTCTGCAGAGTTGCATGGCAAGGTTATAAGCTAAGCAACATTTTCATTATTCATCCACAAGGCCAATGATTAGGGAGAGGTAGCCTTCAAACTACTGCTCAAGCTGCAGATAACATTACAAGGAATTTTCCCATGAGTGTCTACTAAATATATGAGGGGTAGATCTATTGCACATAAAGTCTTGAAGAAATCTACAACTTAGCCATTTAATTACTAGGGAGTTGAAATAGAAGGATCTGAGCGAAGAAGGAATACATTGTTCAAAAAAGCTACACTGCAAGAGAGTTTTACTTCCCTTTCATAACCATAGAATTTGTTTTTCATCTGCTATGGCAATTTAGGGCAAAGTGATAAGAACTCAGAACAATAGTCCACTGCTGAGGTATTTCCCTCACTGATTTTAATGCCCCCCCTCATCAATGTATGCAGCAGTCAGGGCCTGTGGGATACAGATGTTCTGCTGCTTATACTACAGTGTCCTAACAGCATGTGGTGGGTGTAGGCAAGGAAACTAATCTTAATTAAAGAAAAAAAGTAAAAAAAATTGCTGTATACTTACGGCCACCAGCTTTAATTGGAAATCATATTAGTCTTTTAAAAGGAAAATTAGATAAGAAAAATACAGTAATATGTCATCATTAAGGAAATGGAGGGGAAAATGTCTATGTAGTCCATGTATCCATGATCCCCCTTTGTCCATTAGCGTTTCTTCCTTGACCTGGAATCCATTACATTTTGTTGGTATTTCTTCTTGATTGGTTTCAATGAAATAGATGTTTTCAATGCAAAGCAATGCTCTCATCCAAAATAACTCAGACTCTTACAGTGAGAAAACCAGAATGAAGACAGCAAAATAGGAAAAAATTTGCACTTCTAAATACTTTCAGTTTATCGTGGGTACAATTAAAGAAAATCTTATCAATTCAGCAGTAGCTAACAACAGAATTGCTTACTGTGGTAGTTTGAATCTGGCTGAATGCCAGGTGTCCACTGAAGCCACTCTATCTCTCCCCTCTGCAACTGGACAGAGGAGAGAAAATATAACAAAAGGCTGGTGTGTTGAGATAACGACAGGGAAAGATCATTCACCAAGTACCATCATGGGAAAAATAGACTTGACTTTGGGAAATTAGTTGAATTAATTACCAACCAAAATCAGAGAAGGATAACAAGAAGTAAAGCAAATCTTAAAAACATCTTCTCCCCAACCCTCTCTCCTTCCTGGGCTCTACCTCCTTCCCCCCAGGAATGCAGGGAGGCAGGGAATGAGGGTTTCAGTCAGTTTGTCACATTGTTTCTCCTGCTGCTTCCTCCTCAGGGAGAGATGTCCTTCCTCTGCTCTAGTGTGGGATTCCTCCCATGGGAGACAGTCCAAACTTCTTCAAAGTGTGTCCTTCCTATGGGCTGCAGTTCTTCATGAACTGCTCCAGTGTGGGTCCTTTTCCATGGGCTATAGTCCTTCGGGAACAGGCTGCTGCAGTATAGGTTGCCCACGGGGTCACACGTCCTACCAGCAAACCTGCTCCTCTCTCCTTGAGCCTGCAGATCCGTGCCAGGGTGGGTCTCTGCTCCACCATGGACCTCCATAGGCAGCAGGGGCACAGCTGCCTCACCATGGTCTGCACCACAGGCTGCAGGGGAATTTCGACTTTGGTGCCTGGAGTGCCTCCTCCCTGTCCTTCCTCACTGACCCTGTTTCTATGCAATAACTTTTTTTCCCCCTCTTCTTAAGTGTGTTATCACAGAGACATTACTACCAGCTGTGATGGGCTCATCCTTGGTCAGCAATGAGTCGTTCCTGAAGCTGGCTGGCATTGGGTCTATCAGACATACAAGAAGCTTCCAGAAGCTTCTCACAAAAGTCAGCCCTGTAGCATCTCTCACCACCTTCCTTCAAACCGTGGTGTGCAAACCCAATGGACTTGGTAGGGAAAGTGATTATGGTGATCCATGAAAAGAACTGAAATAAGTGATTTACACAATAGTAAGTTATTACTAGATAATACATTTTGTTTATGTACTTTCTTTAACAATTGTATTTTGGTTTGATTTTATTTTCTCAATCAACACAAGTTCTTTTTGTTGAGAGATTCTTAAAACTAGCTTTTCATAATAGTAAAAGCAGTGCATTCATATATATATAGTGAATCTTTTCTAGATGCCTGTCTTGTGTTTAAATTGGGTCTCCTCTTCAGCACTCTGAAAAATAATGGAAAATAGAATCCTTGAGAACTATTAAATATAAAGGAACATCCTAATTTCATAAATTCCAAGAAATTTGACTGCAGAATATGCCAAGGCATTTTTATTGCATGCTACCTTGTTTCATACTCTTCTCTGAGAATTTAATTTACTGACTAATGTAGCATGCAGGTAGGCCAGTCTAACTTTTACTGTGTTTCATTTTTAGGGCTATAATAGCAGTGTGAGGAAAATTGCAGATTTTAACAAATGTATGATTTCCAAACACCAAAAACATAGGTGTAATGTGACTCATGCCCCAGGCTATATTCACAATGGTAAGAAAACTTGCATTATCTTCCCATGGTAAAAAAAGCTGTGATGAGAACATAAATTAACACTTCCTAAGAAAATAATTACTGTAAAAACATGAATTGATGTAAAGGAATCCATGCAAGGCCCATTAAAGAAATGAACTTTTTTTCCCAATGTACACGTGAAAGGATGAATACATTTATGTGAACTTGTTATACAAAATGTTTGCTTTTGAATCATGTGTTGTTATTAAATCACCAGTGGCTGAGGTTTCATAAATGTGTGAAGGGTAGTTGTTAGCCATTTGGTCTTCATGCTGAAACTGGTGGAAGCCTAATATTACTACTTTTAGTCCTTCTTAGGTTATTTCCTTCAATTCTTCAGGAAAGATGATGATTTACAAGCATCTTGATAAAATCAAATTCTGTGTTTTCTTATGTTTCTCTGGAAGAAGAGGTGAATGTATGTGAATTGATGTGCAGATGTTTGTTGGGTTTTTTTGTGTGTGTGTTCTTTGTTACTATAACCTGACAGAGCTAATGAAGCCATAGTTTCATTCAACAGCTCTGCATGTGTGGGAGTTTTTCTACCTCCTCCTGGTCTTGTTTTGCATTATGATACCTATGGAAACACTATTTGCATTCTTTATCCTGTTCATAATGTTCCAATTTCTTCTTACACTTTCCTCTTCACAATTTTGGTGTGTTATGTAGGAAGGAAGATAGCAAGTAACACTGCTGCTGCCATTCCATTTGCAGATATGCTGAGGGTATACTCTAAACCATCATCGAGATCATTAATGAAGATGTTAAAGAGAATTGGGCTCAAAATTGAGCCCTGGGGTGCATCACTAGTTACTGGACTGCAAGTAGACTTCATGTTGCTGATCATCACCCTCTGGGTCCAGCCATTCAATTCACCTCACTGTCTGCTCATCTAGCCCATACTTCATCATCTTCTCTGTGAGGGCTATATGGGAAAGAGAAGTATTTCAGGAATAGCTTACAATGGGAAGACTGTACTGCAAAAAATGCTGTCACTATATTGTCATTCTTTCCATATTGCATAAAATAGAAAACAAAGAGTAATGGTTGCTACCACCCACCAATTTTAAAATAGAAGAAAATAAAAACTTTTCTTGATCTCTACTGGAGGTCTGTTTAAGAAGTATAACGGGAACTTTTCATTTTCCAGTAATTTCCAGATGCATAGGGTTTTTTACTAGATTCTTTTTGAAAATTGTTGCTAACTGTAGTCAAAATTACCCAAGCTTCACAGTCTTTTGGGAAAGCATTAAGAAAATCAAAATTTAATATTTAATGTAGCAAAATCACAAAAAGCCTCCAAATTACATTCAAATTTTTTTTTAGAATTTAAATTTATAAATTACTAAATTAAAATTTAAATCTAAGTCTATTATCTAAATGTAATGCATTTGTCTAAAAACAGTAACCTAGCCAGTGAATGGCATCTTTTTTTTTTGAGGGAAATGTTTTTAAGATTTCTTGTTCTTTCTTTGTACATTTATATTTCCTGCTAAGATTTTTGGAATTTGTCAACAAGTAGGAAATAGATTGTGAAGGAATTTTAGGGTTTAATAGAAAGATAGTAAACATCTTGTAGTAAATATTAACATCTTCAACAGAGTTGTGGGTGAGTATCTTTTTGCACTCTATCACAATCCAGAAGTAAGAGCATGTTCTGTATCTTTTGGATTCCCTCTGCTAGTTTTATACCAAGAAGCTAAACATGACAGATGCAAAACAGAGAAAAGATATCCAAGTCTGTATGAATGCAGTTAAAAATACCCAGACATCTTTAATTTATGGAATCCCAAGCAGATGGTAAAATATGTTTACTGAACTCTTGTCTCTTTTTCTCTAAAGAACCAGAAGCTTTAAATATCACAGTCTGTTTCAGAATTTGGCAGTAAGGATGTGAGTTTTCTCTGGTTTCTTTTTCTTCCTTTTTTTACTTTTTCTAAGTCCTAATAAGATGTTCTTAAATTTGGAACACTGTTACGATTTGTGATAGCTAAAAATCTGACTCCAAGTACTTATTTGAAACCTCAATGTGAAAAATTTATTTTAAAAAATTATATGAAAGAAAAAAATGTTGGCTTACTATTTTCAGTGTCTGTACTACAATTTGATTTAGGAATTACAATTTAACACTGTCAGAATTAGACTGCTCTGAAGGCCAAAGTTACAATTAAATTATGTAGTCTTTATTCATGTATAACAGGATTAGAATAAGATGATTTCATTATTTTTGCACAAAAGGACAATGTGGAGTTTGTCTGAGACATGTCTCCCAGATAGATATTTATTCCTACTTTGAGACATCAAAATATTGGAGTCCTGCAGTCACTGATGGTTTGTTTCAGTCACTTACTGAGGATCCTCTTAGAACTTTCCTCTCTTTTTATTTCCTTCAATTCAGTTCAATTAAGATGGTTTTAATTTTCCTTCATTTTTATTGTTATTATTTTTTTCTTGTGTAGATGCTCAATCATAATTCAGTTTTGGAAATTAATTAACATAATTTAAGTGATAAAAGGAAGAATAGTAGGAAAGAATCAGAACTACTGTTGCCTCATATCACTAAGTGATATCAGATGCCATGTATCACGTCTTTTGTACATGCCTGTGGCTCCATGTTCAGGTAGTTATTTTAGTAGTATGCTTGGTAATATTCCTCTTTGAGGATTATACAATAGTAGTGTTCTACATACCTACATAAATATTAATAATTATGCTGTGCTTTTATGTGGTCCCAGGTAGTCATGTACTTGTTTTAAGTTATTCTGAGAATTTATTTGATATTCAGAAAATCCAAACTATTCAAAATTTTTTATTCCTGCAGTCTTCAAGATAATGGAGAATGCACTGTTGGCCTTCTGCATGAGGTTATTGGTTTTTGAAAGTGATTAGATGCAATATTTGTTAAAGGCTGTGTGTACAACCTGTGTGACTCTATCTGAAAAGATCAAATTACAGTCTTGATCTTCTGAATACTTCTTTGCAAAAGTACATGACTGTGAGAGCTTCCTTAGAAGCCTGTCTAAACCAGAACAAGACAGAGAGCAAGCTGTGGCAGAGCAGTATGCAGGAAGGAAATATTCAGCAGTTTCTTCAGGATTATTTATCTGAATAAATTCCTGAAGCTCGTTCTTCACATGAGAGAGGAAAAATGGATTTTTGGACACTAAATTTTTATGGGCTTTTTAATGGATTCTGAAGGAACAGTCAAACTACATATGAAACAGAAGCAGAGTACTATCGTCATTACCTATGTATCAAAGACTCAAAGTGAAACTTCTGTCCATTTTATGACTCATGTTTCAAAAAGGTTATGAGTATTAGCAAATTTAGATTTTTTTCCTCTATCTCTGAAGATAGATAATATCATAAGAATCAATGACAAGATAAAGTATCCTCATGCAAGCAACTCTGTATTCTTAGTGTTCTGAATGAGAGCTATAATAGTTCAGGGATGACTAAGCCTCACAGTCTTAGTAAGAATGTATGTGTATGTGCACATATCCCATGTTATATATTGAAAAATGTGGGGAACTGTGTGAAATTGAATTTTATCTACCTCAGTCTGCAGGTTTTCCATTCAGCAAGTATAATCTTAATAAAGAGAAAGAGTACATTTAAATATGTAACACTTGACAATTGAATTTGACAGCAGAGAACAAAACTGGGTGGTCTGGGGAAGCAGGCTACAGGAGTATAGAGAAGTGCAAATATGCACTTTTAGGATGGAGACAAATTTCAATATATTCTTTAATATATACATTATTGTGATCTGTTTAAAGACTTAATTTTTTTTCCCCTCATACATTCTTTATTCTTTAATTTTGCATTTCTTTGGTTCCACAAATAATTTTATAGTAATTTATTTTATTTATTAATCATTATATTGATTCTTTAGAAATTTTTCAGACCTTTTAACTGCATAGAGTAACATGAAATATGTATAAACATAGAGTTATAAATAATATATGTTCTTGACATGTATAATTTAATTTATTCCTTTGAACAATGACCTCTCAAACATGGACATTCTAAGCTTGTGAAACATAAATGCTGCTCTGTGAAAACTTATAAATAATGGTTTTGAAGGAAGTGAAGGTGTAAAGTATGTATATTTTAAAGAAAATTTGGAAATGGTTATCTAGAAAAATCTGGTTGTGAGTATGGTGTTAATTGTCTTCTTGAATGTTCCATTAAGCACAAGGATGAGAATTCACATTTTTTATTTGCATGAAGAACTTGTACTACTCTTTTGTGGTTGCTAGTTATAAGCATTTGAACTGCACACATAATTAAATATTTCATAAATTAACTGTTCTGGAACTTCAGTCTTGATTCTCAAAAATGTCTGGAACTAAATTTCAGCAACTTGACTAAAAATAAAGATAGGGATATGAGAACTGTGGTTGTGAAAAGTATGTTTTCAGCTTTGTCCACTTGTGTCAAAGACATCTGAAACCTAATTCACTGTTGGCTCTTCTTCCATTTTATCCAGTGAATTAATAAGAGAAGCTTAGCTTTTTTTATTAAATCAGTGGCCTTAATAAAAAAAGGTAAACAAATACTTTACAGCCTAGCAGGTATCACTCACTTGGTAGTTTAGGATGTGGAAATGTTTTGGTTAAATAACCTATATCTTAGCCTTTCTGGAGGAACCAAACTCTGATGTGGTTTTGAGTCACTTCATAGTGGGACTTTGATTTAGAAGAACCAAAGTGGGAAAGTAAACTTGTGAGAGCATTTAATGCCTGGTCTCTGGCTGGTCTATATCTTGCACAAGGGCTTGGATCAGAACTGCTGGAATTGCTTTTAAATAAGTTAAAATTATAATAATTTTAATGAATAATTTATCCATACAGTCAAATAAGTTATGGGTTCCCTTATGTGCTTTTGAATATGTCAGTTTGTAATTCTGACATATCTGTTTTATGAACATTGTCTTTCTGATCCTGAGAGTATAGAAGCTAGAGTTGTAATAGCTATCAGAATACATTTTCTAAAGCTTTTGTTGTTGTTGTTGCTGCTGTTCTTTAACCTTTTTCCCTAATGCACAAGTCTTCAATGATACAAGAAAATGGATCTAGTCAACTACTTCTTTTCCTTACTTAAAAGTACTTGGTTGTCTCTTAAAACAGTCATATAAGGGGAAAGGAAGAGCATCCTCTGCAACCTGGTCATCTGTCAGATAACAAAATTTCACATAAACAGTTTTTGTTTTTCCCATGAAAAGAAGCACTGTCAAAATGGGACATAATGTTAAAGCACTAAAACAAAAACAAAGTGTAATGATGAAAATAGAACTCACTGCTGTGAATAGTATGTCTAAATATATGTGTGGACAGTAACTCAAACTTGTACACTTGTAAACCTATACAGTATACAGCTTAAAAATCAACCCAGCAGATATTCTAAATCTCATCTGTGTAGGACAAAGTTCCTCCCAAATGCTGTCCTTAAAACTCTATTTGTTTACTTATTTTCATATCAGTTCCTAAATAACAATGCTAATTAAATGTTTTTTTTTTTTTTCTCTGAAGGTTGTAAGAAAAAAATTCATTGCAAATCTATGTTAATTAAGTGCATTGAGTATTTTTATACAGGATTTACATATATTAGAGGAATTGCAATTTGCTGGTTCCTAGTTTATATTTAAATTGTGATTTTTACATTTAAATTGTGATACCTTCAAAGTTTGCAAAAAGGAGTCTTTTCCTGCTGTGGGAAATTCCATATATATAAACATGTATTTATGTTTATGTGAGGATATAGCCATAGCCTGAAGTGCAGATGTAGTTTAGACAGCAAGGGATGCAACATCACATAACAAATATTTTCTGTGAGAATAAGGTAATTTCAGCAACTGTATACCCAATTTTGGATTTAAATGGTCTTGGAAAATTTGAAGGCAAGATGAAAAAAACTGTTCAGGACTGCTAAAAGCTAATCCAATATAATTTCAAAGAGGCAAAAGAGGATATGCAGCTCAGCCTACAATCTGGGCCATGATTACAGAATCACAGAATATGCTGAGCTGGAAGGGACCCACAAGGATCGAGTCCAACTCCTGGCCCTGCACAGGGCCATCCCCAAGAGTCACACCATGTGCCCAGGAGGATCATCCAAACACTTCTTGAACTCTGTCAGGCTTGGTGCTGTGACCACTTCCCTGGGGAGCCTGTTCCAGTGCTCAACTACCCTCTGGGTGAAGAACCTTTTTCTACTATCCAACCTAAGCCTCCCCTGACAGAACCAGGGGTAAATCATACCTGACTGATCCCGTTGTCTTCCATAATAAATGACTGATTCTGCAGTCATTTTACACTGACTTTAGCAAAACTTGTGATACTATTACCCACATTAAACATTATGATCTGGATGGGTAGAAAAGTAGATGGGTAAAAAGATGATTGGACTCAGAGAACAATGGTTAATGGGTCAGACACTGTCTAGAGGCTGTCTTATTTGACACTTTTGTCTATGACTGGAAAAAGGCTGTGGACTGCTCTGTCATCGAGTTTTTGAAGACACCAAAGTGGGAGGAAAATAAATGTAAAGATTAATACTTAGTCAAACCTCTTTTAAAATGCTGTAATGAATTAGAAAGGATATTTTGGGAAGAATAGCACAAATTAACTTGAATGTCAAGTTCATTCATTAATCTATTATAAAATACAGCAAAATGACTATTCAGAAAAATACAGAATGTACAAAAAATTAGCACAGTACAGCTACAACTCATAGGTCATTCTCTGTTTTATTTCACTTAGTAAGAATGTAGGAGAAATATCTTCCTAGAACTTGGTTTCAAATGATCAAGTTTTGGAAATGTGAGTAAGACCTAAATAAAACTCTCTTCCAAATACGTAGGTAATGATCTGAACAAATGGATTACATTTCCAGGCTGGGAACACTCAGAATTTCACACTGAATTTGCAGATAAATTCTAAAAGTATCTGATTTTTCTCTACTTTTAAAAAAAAGATTCTTTGGTATTTACCATGTGAAATCCATGTCTGGGTCTTACTCCTCTATCAACACAGCTGTTGTCAATGCAGTCCCTGTTTTAAGAAAGAACCTCATAAACTTTTATGAACCAAAACCTGCTTCTGACTGACTGGACTCAGTGCATAGTCTTTCAGTGGAACATTTCAGTATGAAAGGATTTTTAATGGAGGAGAAAACTGAAGCAAGGTGTGTTGGCAGATATCACACAATTAGTGATTATACAGACTGCTAGGTTTGAGGTTTAATCTGCTATGCTCTCATAAGTAGGGTAACACACAGCTAAATAGCTTTTTTATTTCCAGGCCAGTGTTATGCCTCTGAAGTTAATATTGGATTCTTTTGGTAAGTTTTATGCATTAAATTAGGACATAATAAAACCAGATTTCTCCACTATCTTTTGGGTTATGATGCCATAAACCACTCAGGTTTAACTACATGTGGAGTTACTAACTTTGGTGGCAGTTCTTGATAACATTAGATGCTATCATATAATTTCCTATAAAATATTTTGTCGCCAATTAAGTTATATTATCATTATGAATGCAGGTGAACTGAAGGAACTTAGAAACTGCATACATTACTATAAAGTTAAGCTGCTTGTAAAATTATCTGTAAAAACACCAAAAGAAGCAAAAGTACAGGTTAGCCATGCAGGTAAACTACCACAGGCATAACAGAAAGAAAAAAAGATTTTCAGTTCATAATTTAGCACTTTTTTTTTTTTCTAAATAGAAAAAGTATGTTTCATTTCTACTTTAATTAGAAATGTAAAAGTCAATGAAATGGAGATCAGGGTGCAGGAGATCCAAATAAAAGCTCCTGTTCCCATTTTCCTTGTTTTCCTATCTTATTCTTGTTCTTACATTCCTGTTTTCAGCTCAGGTGTATTCCCCTTACCCAGCAAGGGTTCAAGTATACTGTGAACAAAGTACTATTTGGCTATTCATAAAAGCTATTGATAGAGATTGTTTCTAGGATCATGTTGCCAACTGTTAAATTTCTTTTGGTTTCCATTTTCAGTTTTTCTGGATCTTTCTAGACAAATTCTCTCAAGCAGAAAATACTGATAGAACCCCAAAATTTGGTAGCTCTTTTCTTCATTTTGTGCATGAAGTACAGGACAGAGACATTTGAGCTCATAGGATGCCACAAAAGTTGCATAGCAACAGATGCGAGAAGCAACTTATCTCTGCTGACTGTCAGACTCCCAGGACAGCAGAGGAAGTATTCCAGGGACTGCCACTCCAGATCTTTTAGACTCTTTAACCTTTTGTGTTTAAAAGAAAAAACGATTTTTAAACAGCACTAAATAAGAATACATAGCTTTGCAGGTTCCACTGGGACAAGGAAAGTTGAACAGGTATATTAATAAAACTTTTTTTTTAAAAAAGCTTTTTCTTCTTCTTTGTCCTTCCAGGGAATAAAGCTACATATGGGAGAAAAATATGAAGGGAAAATAGCATACTTAGCTATCTATTGAAAACATGATACTACAATTGATTTTTGTCAATGATAGAAAACCACTAATTGTTTTTTTCTGCGTCAGTGGTTCCTTTGTTGTTTCGTGAGAGCAGTAAGAGATGCATGATACACACAAAATAATGCAATGGTTGGAAAGAAGGATTGATAGTTAAAGGTGACAGCAAAATGGTTGTGGTTGGGGTAGATGGCACTGGTCACTAAGTAGCCAGCACTTGTGTCACCGTTTCTGATATTTTAGTTTCAAAATTTTCATACTTTACAAAGTAGAAGTGGGACTTTACAAAGTACTTTCATTTCTTTACAGAGAAAACATGTGAATCCCAATAACATTTCACACGTCTATAACTGTTCCTTTAGAAGATTATAAAGCCCTTTAAAAACACCAAGCAACAAAGCTTTGTGTCAAATTACTCCCAGATATAAACAAAAACCAAGTATGGCTCCGCAGAGAAATAATTAGGATGAACTTACATGCTATTTAGATTGGAAGTCATCATAGGATAAAATTGCCTTTTTAAGCCTCTGAAGAGCTTGAAGTGATAAATTAATTTGTCAATGAAATGTAGACACCTCTGTTAAGATGAGCAAGGATTTTCAGGATCAGAAGTCTGGATTTATGTGCCTAAAATCCACATAAGTTTCCTCTGATCAAGAGTCCTTTATGATAAGTGACTTAAACCAAACTTTTTATGTAGTCAATAGCTGTATGTTTGTCAGTAACCAATCCAAGGTCCTAGAGGCTGAGCTTTCAGGAGCACCACGACTTTACAGTTCAAAGGGAGGCCAACAGTAATGTGCTTTTGAACTTATATGAACTTAAGAAAGGTTACACACTGCTAAGTAATGTGAAAAATGACATGACTAAATACAAACTTTATAATGACTTTTGGATTTCAAGACTATGTGATTCAGTTTTTCTCCTGTAAACTATATTAATTAATCTAGCATGGATATTTTTTGTTGGAGCCATTTTTACATTTTGGTAACTGGATACTTGTCGAGGGGGTACTCTATCTGAGACATAGGCACTGTATTTCAGTGATGAAATTGTCTCTGGCATTTCACATGCTGTCTTTTTTTTAAGCCTCTTCATGTTGTTTTACCATAGGATTAAAACAAAAAAAATCTATTCTTAACGGTCATGCCTGATCTTTGCTAAAACCAAATGCATGTGATTCAAGAGGTGACCAATTTGTTATGATCCCTGTAAACCAAAGGCTGACCCAAATGGGAGTGGTATCTCAGTGGTTGAAAATGGCAGGTTTTGAACTGTTGTTGAGCAGATGAAATTCAGATCCTCATATTCCAAGATGTGAAAATTAATTTTCGTGCCTGAAAGCAAAAGTAGTGCCAAGTAGTAGAAGTACCCCAAGGTGCAAAGACTCCAAGGCATGCTTACACAGATAAACAAAGCCTGGGATGCATTACATTAACTGCATGAAAATAGTCTTCTAAATAAATGGAGTGCAATAGATTGACCACATAATGATGTTATATATATTTTAAAGAACTATATTAAATACCATACATAAAAAGCTAATTAAGAGAAGGCCATTCTGCCAATTGCATTAGCATTGCCATTAAAACATGATTTTGAAGTAAATACTGTGATTTCAGAACCTGTTTCCATTTTGGAAAGGAACACAAATTTGGAACCTTCAGTTTTCATAACATCCATTGAATAAACAAAAATAAAATTACTAAGCAATTTCACTTCTTTAAAAATTTTGAAGTACTGTTCATATTCACCTATGACATTGAGGATAAAACTACCAATACTATTTTAAATATAAAAATGTTTGATAAAACTGAACAGTTGATCTTTGTTGAAACATTTTTATTGTCAGCATGTTCTACCATTAAAAAAAAAAAAAANATTTATAGCAAGGAGTTTCCTATATGTGACAATAGATTGTCCCCAAAGCCATGCTGTATATTAGCTTTACTATTGTCCAGTGGCAGGAACCTTGTCTAAATTCATACCTTGGTTCCAATTAAATAGAGTTAAAATCTCCTAAAATTTTAATGTCAGTCCTGAAGCTTATTGAATGTTTAATATGAAAGTTGAGCTCACAAAAATGTATCCATAAACATTAAGTCACATGTTTATGGACTTTCATTTTCTAGAGTTTCCAATATTACCTTTCCTAGCATCAGATAATGTAGCAGCAGTGACCTTTAATATTTGGCAGTGTTACCTATTTTCCAAACAGTAGTGGAGGAAATGAAAGACTTGAAAAAATACTTAGCTTGTGCTTTGTGGAACTAACAATTTAAATATGTAAGCCTGAAGGAAAGATTTATTTTTAATAATCTATTTCTGTAAATGGGATGCAGAGTCACAAACGTATTTTACAAAAAGTGATGAATAAGGACTGAGAGTAAACCTTAAAAAATCTCTATGATTTCCATGTTATTAAGTTCTTCCAATCATAAATATTTTCTATATTTAGTGCTCTCCTTTTCTAATCCTTTCTTTTACTCATAGCCCTTCTTTAGTCTTACCTTTCTTAACTTGCTTTCATATTCCTTGTGACAATTCTGTAATTCCATATAGGCAGCAAGTACTTGACATGTAATAAGTATATATGTAGTATGTATTGTATTACTAAGTACTCACATTTCCTAGCATTTAATGACTAGAATAATTGTGAAAATAATATAGGATTTTTTTCCATCCATCCTTCATATTTCAGGTAGAACAAAGGAGTAAAATACAGCTTTTGTTTTTCTTTTGTTTTTGTTTTTTTTTGTTTTGTTTTTTTTCCTTAACTTTAGTTCTCAAATACATGTAAGAAATATGGATTGTTCTTAAAAGCATTGGAGTATTTGCAGTCTATCCATGTAAAGTCAAACCTGCAATAATTTCAGTGGAACTACTCAATATGATTATGAAGATGAGAATTGGCAGTCCATACTGAAACCCCTTTTCATATGGTCCTTGTTTATTATTTTCTAGCATTTGCTGTATCCAGATAAACAAGTATGACATCTTAGTATATATTATTTCAACATACCTAGGTTTGCATGTTAAAGAACCTATAGTATCAGTACAGTTTCTAAACATTTTCATGCATTTCCAGATAAAGTTTGGTTTTCAAAGTGTACAGGTAAAACAATATGTAGCACAGGATAGCTGCATGCAATTTCATATGCTGTTTTTCAGTAAATATTTGAATTAAGTTCACAGTGATCTGTCTTCAAAGGAAAATCAGAACAAAAACACTAATATATTTGCTATTACAAACTACTAAAATTCAAACTCATTATAGGATTCTAGTTGAAATTGCACAGGCATCTTCCTCAGAATCTTTCTGTAAAATTAAGGCAAGAGTTGAATAGCTGCTTCCTACCTCTGATGTGCTCTTTCTGTCTTGTCTCTTGCTACATGACATGAAAGTTTGTTCTCTGCACTTCCCTAGACCTCAGAAGCACAATTTACACATGGAAATTTCTGTCTGAAGATATTCTGACCTTTGATGTTACCATGCAGATTATTGCTGACCGATGTAGCTCTTTAGTGCTACCAAAACTATTTTTCCCAGATCTCAGTATGAGGTCATTCAATAACATTATTTTTCTTAGCAGATATAAAAGAGAAGGAATGAGACGAGAGCTGTCATTGGTAGAAGGCTACAAGGAACACGTGTTCCCAAACATTTTGTATTACACAGTGGGGGTTGCTGCAGTTTTACAGCCATAACAATTTATTAAATCCTGTTCAGGAAAGATACTGTTATAGGAGCCAACAAGAAGGGGCACTAAAAATGAGTCTGGTATTTTGGACCCGGTTAACTTTTTCATATGACTGAGTAAGATTTGCATCATTTCACCATTTCTGTAATCCAAAAATCCGTAATAATTTAACTCCTGGAACCCTTAGAGAGATTAGCCAGTTATGATTGGCTAAATACAAACTATTTCGCTAAAATGTGATCATGTAGATGGTAGAAATTACAGATGTTATCTCAAGAGAGTGCGCCTGTTAAAAATACTACTGCTGCTACTGCTCAGTGTATGTTTGCAGAAAAAAGTGTGAGCGCCCTTCGCTGAGAACCAGCGCGGCGCTGCATCTCTGCCGTGCACCCGGGAGCCACCAGATGGAGCGTGTTGGTTACGCTGGTGAATGCGGCACTTCCCAGTTCCATCGAAACGGCTGATCCCCAACCCTTCGTCACACCAGTTACACTTAGCCTTTTACGCAACGAATGCTTAAAGGCATTCAGATGCGAAGCGACTGTGATGCAAAAATATCCTACACTTCCAAATATAATTTCTATATTATTATTACTAACTATGAATGAAGTTCTGTATGAAGTATACTTTCTGTACATTCACAAAATTTTAGCCAGTTTATGTAAATGTGATGCAAACAATCTAGTCCATTGAAAAAAATCTTTCTTTCAGTTATACTGCATCCTTTATGGAAAGGACTATACTGTTTGGGTTTTTTTCCCAATTTACATATGTACAAATAGTGTGCTCTATTTGTAGCCTTATTTTACTCCTGATTATTTTAGGAGATATCTTTCACATGCCATACAGCAGAAATTATGATTTATTTAATTTCTAGATACTAAAATAAGCTTTAGCTTTAATTTAAAAAATAATTTATAGATTAATAAATTAAGCACGCTACTAATCCCTCCAGTAGCTAATCTAAGAAACTAAGACATCGAGGATCCAGCAAACCTTGACACCCCCTTTCGTTTGTTTGTTACTGCACCTGTTTAGACTTACAGACTTACCAAAAAACATGTGACTGCTTGGTGTCATTGACCCCATACTACCTCACAAAAAAACCCTCCTTCTGAACAAAAACAGACTGGAACTTTTTAAAGAAGTCAGTCTATAAAGACAAAGGCCCTTGTAATGATAGAAAGAATTATGTTAATGTATATTTTTTTTCTTATCTAACAGTAATTTTATCTGGAGGAGTATCTCTGTGAATAATGTGCAATGTGAGCAGAAATATTTTTGCAATACAATTTCTATCATGTCAGATATTTTTGTTTCTCTAGTAAAAAAAATTTCTACTGACATTTTTTGTATAGTTTACTGTATTTACTGCATTCACAATTTTAATTCATAAAAAAACGTTTGTTGTTTTATCTCAAAAATATTTTTAAAATTAATAGTGATAACAAAACAATGTTACCTTGTCAAGCTTAACACCATTCAGCACTCTGGAAAGATTTTTATATTCAGTTTTGAATTAAAATGCTGCATCTTCTCCTCTGTAAAAAGAAATCTAAACAGTAATAGCATAAGAGGAAAAAAAGATTAATAATGATGTTGATACCTATAATTTTTGTGTAGGTAGATTTGAGTTGATGTCTTTATCATGGTTCATTGCTGGAATTATTACTTGGAGAAAAAGCAAACAAAAAATATTCTGCAGGACTTACTGTACATTTGGTTTTTTCTCTTTCTTTAAGACTGGAGGAGACAATGCTGACAGCAGGTTCACAAGTCAGTTGCAAGTTATTCACACTGAAAAGGTCAAACTTTACCCATTTTTTAAAATACATGTTTTTGGAAAAAAAAGCATATTAGAACTCATCAAGGTTTTATAGAAAGGGAAAAAGTTGTTATAACATTTTATTTTTTCACATGTTTATGAGAATATGGATGAAGTCAGAGATACAGTTTTGCTTTTTATTTCAGGCAATACCAGAAGTTCTTCACCCTTCTCTTCCTATCATGTCTAAGAGGCCATCAGTGAGAACATGTACTGTTTGGTTGAGAGGCATTCTATGCAGTAGTAGGACAAGAGAAAGCATCTCTTTGTGTATACAAGAAAGTAATCTAGAAAAATATAGGTCAATGTATTTGGTTAATAAAAAGGGAATCATGACCCAAAATATCTAACACAATATTTAGTAAGAAAAAAATAAATCTCTAAGAAACAAGTGTGTGGATCTTAAAATGGCAGTGACAGCCATCAAAGTGAGTCTGTAATCTGCTATAGTGATGTGATGTCACATTAATATAGAGAAGAAATATAGGATAAACTTATATAAGCTTGTATTTTATTCCATTTTTTTCTCTAAATTGTTTAACAAAATACAGACATTCAGAGACTTTGAAGTAGTCATAATATGTATGTTCTGTTTATTAGCTGGACTGTTTAATTTCATACTCATTATCACTGTGTAGTTGGGAAAAGAAAGAATAAATCATGGAAATGTTACCTCTAGAGCACTTTATCATGGAGCTACAGTCTCTCAGTTTGACTGTAGCTTCAGTTAGTAGCTCATCCAAAAAGTTTTTGTAGGATGCTATAGATTTAAGAAAGGAAGAGATTTCTGAAGAAAGCACTTTGCCATCTTTTTTAATCTTTAATTTAGAAATTATAGAACTATAGAAATTATACCAGAAAATTCAGTGTAATTTTGAAATCACATAATGAAGTTATAGGTATTAGCATCTGGAACATGACTGCTTGTATGTCTATGAAATGTAATTGTGGGAACAATTTTCTTTCCATTTTCTTTCCATCTTGGATTTTTAGTAAATTCATGTGCTAAACCTTTTTTTTTGTGTGTGTGTGAACAACTTCTACAGAACACTGGTTAGATAAAGTTTTATAATATATAATTATCTTCTTTTAATATTCAAGAGTTAGGCAAAATAATAATTCCAGAGCATCTTATCTGAACTGTCTGACCTATCATTTAATCACACCATCACTTTATAATCCCATTCTTACTTATCTCTTTTAAATTGCTTCCTTTCATTCACTCTCACAGTGTCTCTGCACATTTCTTTTTCACCATTCCCGTATTATTTCCCTTTATGAATGTAGTTAAATAGTTATCAGCTGTCTTATATCAGTGTAACTTGCGAGGATTCATTGGGTTTATTCCAATATATATCAGAAAAGAATGTGATTTAGTACTTCAGGGGAAAAAAATTCAGGTGCATTGATTCAAAATAACATTATATGAATTTTGTGTGATCACCCAAATTTTTATTTTTATTTTTAAAAAAATTCTTTTAGATCATTGCTTTAATATAATTAAGAATTTATTCAGAACAACAAAATTATGTCCAGTCAAACCAGTTACTTTTCATTTTAGAAGTGTGTTAAATCAAATCAAGCTATGTTCTTTTTCACCCACTGCCCATTCCTCAAATGCTTTTTTATGGTCCCTAGAAACATTCTACTGATTTTTTTCATCCTCAGAACTCTCAAATTATTTCATCACTGTGGAATTCTGATACTTCTTCCTTTGCCCTTTTCAAAAATCGTTAGCCATTTAAATAAAAAATAAAAAAAGGCTGCAGTAAAGTGTTCTTTCTCTCCACTCTTAGCACTCCACACAACTTAACAGTCTAATATGGGTTAGTATTTTGTATAACAGCTTTCAAAGGTATTCTGTATTCATAGAAATTTAGAACAATGAAATTCAAATTTTACTTTGTTCATAGAAGGCTATAAACTCCTCAGAAGGGATAGGCAAGGAAGGAGAGGCAGTCAGGTAACCCTGTATGTCAAGGGGTATTTCAATTTTCTAGAGCTTAATACTGGTAGCAATAGTGCTGAGTGTTCTAGGTGAGAATCAGGGGGGAAGGGCCAACAAGGTAGGTGTCACATTGGGAGGATTTTATAGACCACACAATCAGGAAGAAAGGGTGGATGAAATATTCTATAAGCAGCTGGGAGAAGTATCACGATTGCTAGCCCTTGTTCTTGAGGGGGAATTCCAGTTGCCAGATGTCTGCTGGAAATAGAATACAGCAGAGAGGAAGGAGCCTGGGAGAGTCCTGATGTCTGTAGAACATAACTTCCTGACCCAGCTGGTGAGGAAGCTAATTAGGGAAGGTGGGTGACCTGCAGTGCAGTTTTGAAGGGAGACGAGGATGAGGAGAGCTCAGACTCCAAGGGTGTGGGGGAAAAAGGGTATTTTTTATTGAAAATGGTGCCCAGCTTAAATAAGATCAGTAGGGAAGGTTCTGGAATGGGGTGGAACTTAGGAGGGGTTTGGGGAAGAGCCTGGGAGGGGTTTGCAATACAAGGTGAAAACTTCCAAAACTGGGAATACAGGGGCAAATGCGGAGCATATAAGGAAATGCTATCCTGCTGCAAGCAACCAATCAGACGTGGGTTACAAGCCATGAGGGATGGAAAACTGCAGCAGGGACACACAACAAAACGAAGGGAAAGACATATAACATGGTAAAATCCTCAAATGGGGTACAGACTTTAAACAGCAAACAGTCCTTAAACATAGCAACAGTCCGTATAAACACAGCAAGCAGTTATTGATTAAGCTGTCCCCCCACAGCTTGTATCTCTCTCCTCCAACACTGCAGGACCTGTTGTTTTAGAATGCAGAATTTGTGGGGGATGTCATAGTTGGAGGACATCTTGAACAAACTGATCATGAAATGAGAGTTTTTGGTTCTGAGAAGTAAAGAGTAGGATCAGTAAAAGTGCCACTTGGAACTTCTGAAGGGCAGACACAGGCCTGTTTGGGAGACTGATTGACAGAGTCCCTTGGGAGGTAGTCCCGAAGGGCAAAGGAGTCCAGGAGGGCTGGACATTCTTCACGAGGGAAATCGTAAAGATGCAGGAGCAGTCTGGCCCCATGAGAAAGAAGAGCCAGGGAGAAGACCATCCTGGCTGAATAGAGAACTTTGGAATCAAAAGAGAGTTTATGACCTTTGGAAGGAGGGGCAGACAACTCAGAAGGACTACAAGGATGTTGTGAGTTTATGCAGGGAGAAAATTAGAATGGCCAAAGCCCAACTAAAACTTAACATGGATACTGTTGTAAAAGACAATAAAAATTGTTTCCAAAAGCACATTAGCAACAAAAGGACAGCAAAGGAGAATCTTTATCTGTTGTTGGATGTGGGAGAAACCTAGTGACAAAGGATGAGGAAAAGGCTGAGGTAATTAATGACAATAACAATAGGAGCACTTGTTCTCTGGTACTCAGACCCCTGAGCTGGAAGACAGGGATGGGAGCAGAATGAAGCTCCCATAATCCAAGAGGAAATGGTCAGTGACTTGCTACACCCCAGAAAATGTGGCGTCCATCTGCAAGAAGGGTCAGAAGGGTGATTCAGGGAGGTAAAGGCCTGTCATGACACAGCATGTACAGGACAACAAGGAGGTGAGGCCCAGTCAGGGTGGGTTTTTGAAAGGCAGGTCCTGCTTGACAAATCTGTTCTCCTTCTTTGACAAGGTGAATGAGGGAAAGGCTATAGGTGTTGTCTATGGGAGTTTAGTAAAAGCATTTGACACTGTTTCCCACATCATTCTCCTGGAGAAACTGGATGTTCATGGCGTAGATGGTTGCAGTCTAAAAACAACTGTCTGCATTGTATGGCTGGGTCCAGAGGGTGGTGGTGAATGAAGTTAAATCCAGTTGCCGGCCAGTCATAAGCAGTGTTCCTCTGGGCTCAGTATTGCAGCCAGTTCTGTTTAATATGTTTACAATTATTTGTTCCAGAGGATGAAGTGCTCTCTCAGTCAGTGTGAAGACAACACCAAGTTGGGGGGGAATGTTGATCTGCTGGAGGGTAGGAAGTCTCTGCAGAGAGTTCTGTATGGACTGGATCAGTGGGTCGAGACCAAAAGTATGTTCATCAAGGCCAGGTCCTACACTTCAGTAACAACAACTGCACACAGTGCTACAGGCTTGGCACAGAGTATCTTGAAAGCTGTCTGGCAGAAAAGGACCCGGGGGTGCTGGTCAACAGCAGGCTGAAGGTGAACCAGCAGTGTGCCCTGGTGGTCAAGAAGACCAGTGGCATCCTGGCCTGTGTCAGCAACAGTGTGGCCACTGGGACTAGGACAATGATTGTTCCCCTGTACTTGTGATTGGTGAGGCTGCACCTCTAATCCTATGTTCAGTTTTGGGTCCCTCACTACAAGAAGGACATTGAGGAGGCTGGAGCAAGTCCAGAGAAGGTCAACAGAGCTGGTGAAAGGGCTGGGGCACAAGAGAGACTGAGGGAGCTAGAGTTTTTTAGCCTGCAGAAGAGGATACTCAGAGGAGACCTCATCACTCTCTATAATTACCTGAAAGGAGGTTGTAGCGAGGTGGGAGTCAATCTCTTCCACTAAGTAACAATTGATAGGGCAATACGAAATGACCTCCAGTTGTGTCAGTGGAGGTTTAGTTTGGATCTTTGGAAAAAATTTCTTCATAGAGAGGGTTATCATTGGTAGAGTTTGCCCAGAGAAGTTGTGGAGTCATCATCCCTGGAGGTATTTAAAAGATGTGTAGTTGTGGTGGTAGGTGTGATATTTAAGGACATATTTTAATGGTGGACTTGGAAATGCTGGCTTAACTGTTGGATTCAGTGATGTTATTTTCCAATATAAATGATTCTATGATGCTAGATGCCACCACAATAAATATGAGCAAAAATTCTATTCATCTCCTTACTACTATGTCTATCAATGTGTTATCTTTCACTCTGATTTGCTGCTCAGTTTAGTCTTTTAAGGCTTTTGTAAAGGACTAAGGCATGCTGATAAGTCATACATGCTCCTTCTCCTCTATGACATCATAATTTTTGATGACTTTGCTGTCTTCAAACACAGTTTTTCTTCCTTTTTTTTTTCCTTCACAGTCCAGATTGTATTAACTTCCTTCATTGACACTGTCTGACTTTTGCTCTTCTGAATGCCATGACTTTCATTATCATTTTTATCAGTTTTTCAAAACCTGAGTGTGAATGGCCTTTTAGTTACCAGTTTTCCTTAGTGGTCTTGTTGAAATGATAATAATATCTCATTTATTGCCTCTTCATTTCATTTGAAAACTAAAATTAACAGACTTTTATACAAACCTTATTTCAAAAGAAATAAACTGAATAACATATGATTTGTGGTGTTTTTTTGCTTACTCTTTCTGAAAGTGGAAGAGTAGGGTGAGGGACATGGAAGATACCCAGTGAACATTTCTTGAGCAGACATCTTCCAAATCTAATGTAAATGTTATAATTACTATCAAGTCCTTACATCCAGATTCTGTAAGACTGCAACACATGCAGTTATATTTTATTCTAAAGATATTTTAGTTTCAATAGTGAAACAAATATAGTGCATTTTTGTACTGCAATAAAGGAGAAAAAAATACTAGTGGCAGGAAAGGAAAGCATGTTTCATTCAGAAGTGCTTTGTGATTTTGCAGGTTGCATTTCCTTTCCTTTTCCTTGGAGATATATTTTTTTTTAGTGAGTCATTTACAGCTCTTTGAATGGCAATGCCCATCATAGATACCATTGGGCTGTAGTATGTTTTCTCCACTTTTTTTCTTCTTTTTTTTTTTTTTCCCCCTAAGGCTAGATCTTCAGGGGGTAATGGTTATCTTAGCTCAATGTTGCTATGTTATTCTGTAATCAGTGACGTCTTATCCTCATGAATTAATGATAATTATGTATGAACTCCTTTCTCTAACTCTTTATATAAATATTTTGCCATAAAGAATCCCAAGAAACCTATACGTTAGAGAATATTATAGAAAAAAGTGACCAGTAATGTCATAATTTGTAAACCCAGTAGCAGGCCAGTGTAAATCTGTAAGTGTTCTTTCATCTTGCTTGAGCTCATTAGCTGTAATAATCTTCCTCATTCTGGGTCAGTCACTGAAGTGTAAAACTCACAGGGATATGATTATATTTACCTGTTGTTAAGACTTAATTTTTTTTGACATCCAGCGACTGATGAGAAGGGTAACTGTAGCTAATGTTTCTGCATTATTCCTAAAGGCATTTTGCAAATCTTGTAACTCAGCCAGATGGAATATTCCAGCATGTTTCTTGAAAATATCTCAATGTCATCTTCCCCTCTAGCAGGTAATGCAAGCCACAGAAAGGTTACTAGCTTAAGTAGGCAATAAATTTCCATAATATGAAGTTTAAAAGGTGGATCAAGAGATGTTTTCTCTGATTATTTGTTTTAAAAGCAATTGCTGTTGACAATCAGTTAATATTTTATCTTATTCCTAAAACTACTTATCTCTGCTTTTTTTCTTAATTTTACACATGAAGATTAGAGAAGTAGTATTTAAACAAATTGTCAAAAAATACAGCATACAATTTATTATGCATGAAGAAGCTAGAAGCAAAAACTGGAAAAAAGAAAATATTGAGTAACTGATTGTAGCAAATATTTAATGAAACAAAATAAAGTAGCAACAATAAAAACATACTCTTACCAGGATATTAAACTATTGTTCATCATGCACTGATACAAATATAACAATGTTTACAAATTTCCCCTTACATGGGAATTCTAGTATTTGTGTCCTAAGTAAAAGTAATTATAAAAGATAAGGATATAGAGAAACTTTCAATAAGTAATATAAAATATTTTTTTCTTGTATCATTACATAGTATATTAAGATAACCAAAAGAATATTTGTACTAAAATGCTCATTAAAGAAATATATTTTAAGGATGGCTCAAACTGGATCTTGTGTTATTTCAAAAATTGGGTTATGTTTAGTACAGTACTTAACACTCAGAAGGAAATCTGTTAAGGAGGCTGGAATTACCTGATTCGTTTTTCCAAAGTATGGGTTTAATATAATGTTAGACTCTTCAATATTTATGGATTTTAAATTAAAGAAAAATCTGTATCTTATATCTTTATGGAAACAAACATTATTTTGTTGTGAATTGCAAGAAACAAGTTGTTTTGATTTACTCCTGCTCACTGGAAAAAAATCAATTCAGAATGTCATTGAGGCATGGACAACTTTAAATAAATTATTTCAATTATTCTTGCTGTTTATTACTCAACATGGGGTCATTAACCCTACGAACATTTAGGATTACAGATTTACACAAGGAAAATATTAATCAAATCTACAGGCAAAGCAGGACAGAATGTCTCACGTTGAGAATGTGCATAATTGTTCTGCTGAATAGGACCATCTAGGAAGGCATTACCCACAATTAACGATAGATTGTCTTTGACAAAGCACTTTAAATGAGAATAAATAAAGAATTTTAAGTCGCGTTGATAAAGAATAAAGTACAAAGAAAAGAAGTAAGCTAAATCTTCAAATTTTCTCTATTCTGAATATAATTTTGAAATATACCTCAATGTTGATAAAATACATTTCAGTGGATGCATCGGATTCTTGTTTATTCATTGTTTTACAATTTCTGCTGGACTAGCACAGGGCTTTTTGTGCACAAGGGAGGAATTTTTGTGATATTTTGTGAACAGAATCACAAAGTGAAAAAGAGGAAACCAGATCTAGAGAACATGTCCCACATTTTCTAAATTCTAAAAATATATTGATTATTCATGTAAATAAATAGTCTCATTCTTATCAGGAACTTCCTTATTCTCAGCATTTCTGCATACTGGGACACATTTTTAGGTGTCTAAACTTCTATTTCAGATTAGTGCTAATGTGTTGGTTTAATTTGATTGTTAATACATTAAGTCCAGTGGCACTTAAAAAAAATTAAATCATAATTAAAATTAATTATGATTCACTCTGTAGTTCTTCTACATTTATCAGACAAATATGGATGCAATTTAGTCTAACATTATTGCTTTCAAAGGTAACTTCTTGCAGTGTCCATGATTTGGTTTGAAGTACTGAGAAGTCTCCTTGGAATTTTCTTATTGCACATATGATGAACTTTTAGAAAGCTGTAATGAGCTTTTAAGCTTTGAAAGAAGTCTTAGAATCCATGCATAGAGATATGCAGATTCTTTAAATGGAGATCTGCTCTCTTTAAACTTTCTGGTCATTTCTAAGTGTTACTCTATTAATCAGCTCAAATCATAACAATGTTTAGCCTTGACATACCACTTCATATTATGTATTCAAAGAGCATTTCCAGTATTAACAAATACACTGCCTTAGTAGGACACAATTATAGCCTAGTAATCTGGATTTTTTAATGCACTGAACAGCAGTTATATTCCCCCTTACAGTATGAATCATATGCAATTTGCCACAATATTTCAACAAAGTCAACACACCCTTTATATCCAAGAAGTAAGATCTATTTTGCAAAAGTTTTTGGGTTCATTTTGCATTGAATTTCAGCTTATTACAGTGCATTAATACCCTAGTCACATCCCCTCAAATTACAACAAAGTAATTAAGAGAAAAATAAAAATATAATTATGTTTTGTTTGAAAATTCAGTAATTTTCATGCAGATGGGGTAAATTATTCATACTGGGTGTGGATTCCATTTTTGCTTCACTGCACTGGTAGCCTAATCACATAGTCCTAATTACTGAGATAAAAAATGAGACAGAAAAGAATATACCACACCTTACTCCTGTAAAGATTTCTATTGGCACACTAAGCACTAATTAAAATTCATGATTGCATCACATTTTGCACCGATACAGAAATTTTGTAACCAAGGAAAAGATTTTGTGTGGGAAGGAGGGAAACAGAGGGTTACTGTTAGGGTGTTTTTCAGTGAGTACTATTCTTGCGCTCTAGCCCTTGTTCAAATGCTTACGGTTGTTGCCATAAAGCTGTTGCTGTTGCTTATTGGTGCAGTGTGAGCTGGGGCACTCTTGAAAGAAACCCAGTGCAGAGCATTCATTTGTACCAGCTGCAGAGTTAATACAATTTTTGTCACGTTTCTCTTGATGAACTGGTTAAGCAGTATTGCTATTACACACTGTTCTTTTCCTCTTCAGTGCCATCACTCCATCAACTACACCCCGTGCACAGAAAGATCTGATTTTAGGATTTGAGACTCTGTCCTGGGGTTCCCTGCATTGGCCTCTCCTACAGAGGCAGAGATCAGCTGAGCAGCCTACTTACCTTCTGCTCCTCTTGGTTCTGCGAAGAACCTGTTACAGGGAACTGAAACGAGCCAGCTCGGTTCTCCTGCCATTACCAAGAAGATGTGTTAGCTTCCGTTATTACTGTTGGAAAATGCTGACAGACTTCTTGCTATGCTGGCCATGTTGCATTCTTCTGTGCCTACTACAGTGATGGCAGCAATGATGCCAACCCCATTTTGTAATGTGCAAGTAGGAAACGGAAACGGAGATGTTGAGTATGCACTGCTCAGGTACCTGGCCCTCATCTCTTTCAGGAAAGGCAGAGGAGAAGAAAACACTGTGAACCTTACAGGTAAAATTACAGGTAAAAACTGAGGATTCTAAGTAATTGCCCAATTTCCCCCAAATTTACTACTGTCTCCGTCTTTCTTCTCCAGCAATACAAAAAGGCTTCAATATAATCATTGGAAAGAACTAAACTACAGATGTATCTTAGGCAGGATTCTTTTACTTGACATTAGGCTCCTGCAGAGCAGGTGTCTAAGTTGATCTAGATATTTAAATCTGTGTTATGGCCAACAGAAACTATATGGAGTCAGTTTATTTGATTGCAGTCTGATGTACATGACTAAGCGTTGCTGAATCTCTGTTCTCCAGGACTCCACCGATAATAACAGGAGCCTTGCTGTTAGGACATTGTAAACACCCACATTTAATCAAATTCTGCTCTTCATATCTCATTTGTAAGCTGATGAGAGAAGAATAAATGTCAGTACTGGAGCATAAAGATGACTTAAGCCCCTGGACTGCATTCAGTAGCTAGAGTACTCTGGATACACTGGCAGAGAAGTCACTGGACATACAATTAAGGCTGGAAAATAAATCTGCTTTTACAGAAACAAAGTTTGCAAATTTGGCTTCGATCCTAAGTAACAACTTTAATGCGAACTAAGACACTCTAGAAGATACGAGCATGAAGCTGACTTGCAATTAACCTATGTCCAATACTCTGTGGGACACATAAATTGGGAGAACACAGAGATCGAGGACTTGAAATTGAGTTTAGTATACCCCAGTAATTACTGTGAACAGCTAGCTATTATATGGGATGTCACTTTTAGTTAGGCCAGAAGTTCATGTTGGCACTAAGAAACCCTAATCAAAATGTATTTGGATATACATTCAAAGAAGATTTGATAGAACAAATTCATATTATATGGGGGGGGAAAAAAGAAAAAGAGAAAGACAAGAAGTTATATCCAAACATTCCAATCAATTCTGCTTCCAACTGCGCCAACCATCACTGAAGAGATGGTGTAACACAAGGTGGTCATTTCTCCTCTGAGACAGATACTTTGATAACAATCAAAGCTTTTTGACTCTGATGCAGCCTTCTACCATGCCCCACTTCTCTGGTATCCTTCACCAAAACTCAGGCCAAATTCCTACACCTTATACAGGATGAGACAGCATTTCCTTATCACAGTGATCAGTGTGGAGTATTAAAAAGAACATTTTCATTTCTTAGAGAAGTACTATAGCTATGTGTGTCACCTACCTTAGTATCTATATCTATCTATCTATCCATCTGTCTGTCATCTATCTGCATATATATGCATATATACAGAAATCAAATATTTCCAAAATGTGTCCTATGAAAAAGGCTATCTTAGTAGTCATGTTTGCTCTGTTATAAACAGACATTTTCATTTACTGGAAAGAAGTAATGAATCAGTAGCCAACAATGTCTTTGGTTTAGGAAAAAATAACAGCAAAAAAGAGGTGAGCTCATTATTTTTACTAAGGTGCCAAGAGGATCAATGGTTATTTTTTTAATAGTAAAATAAAATAAAATTTTAAAAAGTGCCTCTTTTCTTAAAATTTTGTTAGGTAAGACACTGCTATTATCTAATATTTAATAAAGAGAATATGACATGAGAAAGACAAAAAGGTCTCTCTTCTCTTTGTTTGGAATTGAGCAAGCTTTAGTACTCTACTGAGATTCTTTACTACTATTTCAATGCAGTACAATTTGTTTCAAAGTAATAGCTTTCCTGTTAGACCTAGTTTATCATGTCAGAGGGGATGATTATTCATGATAAGCCACTGGCAATCTTACCAGCAATTTTTTATAAAATGTAGGGTACTGATTAATTTCAGAGATATTAGCTCCTGACTGCAGACATCAGTACTGCAGAATGGATGAGATGCTTGGAGTAACAGTTGCCAAAAGGTGAAATAAGCTAAAATCGGGGTGCGCATCAATTAAAGTTGTAAAGTCATACAATTTAATAGAAAATGACGTGTTTTGCTTACTTGATTGGGAAAGACACTGAAAGACACTGTCCCCTGCTGAGTATTAATGACTGGGAGAAAAGAATGTCCAATGTGCCTTGGGCTATTATATAACAAATCGTCATTAAGTCTTGAGAAATAATTAGCACTTTTTCTCCTTTTTTTTTTTTTTTTTTTGTGTGCTGATATAAGCTGAAACCGGAGAAGAAAGACTCAGTCTCGACATTTACATTTTTCCCATGCATAAATTGTTTGGATGGGAATACTAATTGTGTAATAGTATATTGGAGACATTAGTGAATATGTAATACCTAGCACATTAGTAAAGCCTGTCCAAATTCCAGTCAATAATATGCCAAATTCCTTTGTCTTGTACAAATGAACATGAAGACATCAAAACAACAACAATATCTCAGTATTTACTAGAATAACTTACTAAAATGGAATGGTACAACTTTTCTCTAAAACAGTTTTACATGCCAAGTTCAACTATGCTATCCAAATCAGAACTATTTACCTTAATATTTTTTTCTTCCATTTTCTGTGACTTCAGTGCCTTTACTGTTTTGTTTGGTTTTGTTGTCATTTGTTTGGGATTTTTTTTGTCCCATCATTAAACATTTTGTATAGACTCACAGTTCTTCAGTCTCTTCTCACATAACTTTTTTGTCTAAGCTTATTCTACACCCTCAGTTAAGGTGATCCAGCTTTTTTGGTTAGAAGATGTTGGCAGGAACATAGAAAAGGGTAACTAGTCAGTTTTGGAGAACAAATGGGTTTTTCTTTGATGCTGGGCTGGTGTGGTTGGGCTTTTATTTGTTTCTTTGTTTACTGTTTAAAATGGAGGGGGGGAAAGCAAACACCAGTGATACCATTAAATATTTATCCCTCTTTCTCATTTCTGCAAATGAGAAGAGTAGTGTCAAGCTTTATCAAGCCAGACAGAGAGATAATTTATCTTTTCTTGGTGGTGATGACTCTGTGATGGTGTTTACCTCACACGGTAGGCTGACAAAATCAGCTGGGATGGATGAATCAGTTGATGTCTCTCTTGCCCCTCTGTAGCTCACGGCTATAATAAAGACAGTTGCCCAGGGATACTTTTATCTGCTGATGCTTAAAACCTAGTTATTCACATAAATTCCCAACATTTTGCCATAATATAACAACTTAGAGTATTCAGTTCAGCTATCTGCCTCCCCAGTGAAGCAGGTTTTCTCTGGAAAGGACTAGAATAAATATATAGAATAATAGTAGCAACTTCAATGGTCCTGTGACTGTTGGGACCAAAATAAAGTCTGAAACAGCACTTGATTGTATGGCTTGGCTCTACAACATTTTAGCATTGTTACCTCTATCAAGTGGTCTGAAAATGAGGTCAAATCAAGAAGCTATCAATGGCAGAGAGTTGGACATATTTGTACACCTATTTTTGTAGAACAGTATTAGAAGCAGTTTAATACCTTGTCTAGAAAATTTTTTCATGACTTTGAAGTGTTTTCCAGTGTGTGGAGAAGTAAGTCTCTGATTTTCTTCTTAGACAATTACTTTTTTTTGTTAAATACTACATATTTTAGAGTCTGACCCTCTAGAGGTGGTGGTTTCTTTTTGAAATGGAAATAATTAGTGGGAATTAATATAATATAAACAATATTGATAGTACTAAAGTTATTGGTTTTATTACAGGAATAAATGAGGGATCATTAAAAAATCTTACAAACTCAAATATCTCAGTAACTAACTACACTCTTTAACTCTTTAGTTTTGATCTTTCCTCAGTATAAACTGCCTCAATGAACTACTGAAACTTAGATGCTGGCTTGCGATATTAAAAAAAAAAATAAAAAAATTATAGCACAGAAAGAAGGACATCGTAAAGATGTTAATACTTTGACCTACTGCAAATGCAGAAATGTACAATGATAATTAATTCCAAATTAAAAATTGAGGAGAATGGACAATATCTGAAAAATTGCCTTTGTATTCAGAAACACATGAAATCATGGGAAAAAACTGTAGTAGACTGTAGATTTATAGATGAGAAATTTTTTTTTTAATATATTAGAAGTCTGCTTCAATCAAAAATTCCCTTTTCTAGAAATTATATTAGTAAATGAAGACAGAATGTATTTCTTTTAGTAAAATATACTTACATTTTTGCAAGGTGTTTGTGTTCCCTTCATTTTTAAGAAGAGTCTAAAACTGTCCTGTAGTGTCAAATCCTTCATGAGAAGTTCTCCTTATCTCTCTGCATTCACTTGATCTTGTGTCTCTTTGAAGTGGTTTTGGGGTTTTTTGAGTATTATATGGTCTAGAAAATGAAAAACAAAACCCACTGGAGGTTGGACTATATCAAAGCTGGCTTTTCCAGTTGCTGCTTCCTTTACTTCTCAACTATATTTAATTTTTTTGCCCTCAGGTAGTTTAGGTTGTTGTAGAGTGGAATGCATTTGGGTACAATGGTCCAAAGCCTACAGTAAAGGCATCACAGAGTAACTATTGGCATCAAGTTTTATATATATCTCACTGGAAAGCTGATGTTTCACTGGGAAAAGTAATATTTCAGAATCATGAAACCCTAGTTAGGCTTTTTTTTTTTCCTTCTGATTTTTATAACAGATTTTTGAAGGTCTGAATTTCCATGTAATCTAAAGCAGAAAGCTGTTTGTTTTATTTTTTGAAAATTGCATTTCTTCTGAAGGTCATCCCTGTGAGTGAATGAGAAGACTTTCTAATCTGTTTACATCTGAAGTGATCTGAGCTGCAATAGAAGGCTTTCTGTTACATTTTGAAGAAGGAAACAGAATATAGGAAGATGGTCTGTGGTAGTGTATAGCAAATACTGAGGCATTATGTTTAATTTTTACTGGCAGAAACTTAAAACACTTTGTTTCTTAATTTTGTCCTGATGTTCAAAGCCCTGAGTCTTCAAAATCTTTTCTAATCTTGTTAAAGTCACTTCAAACCAGCATCATTATTATTGATAATGCTTATTTTCTATATGAATGCTCATTGGAACTTTTATCCTCATTCCAACTTTTCTTAACCCTTCTCCTCACTCACTTTTTTAGTTTAACTAAAACTGTGGAGTTTTAGAAGGCTTATGGGAACTCTTTCTTTCTCTAAAGCTAGATATGAATTTCAACAGGTTCTCTGACACTTATCTGAAACTGCTGGAAGATTTCAAACTACCAGATGAAATATACTGTAACTGTGCTCTCCCCTCCCCTCCCCTCCCCTCC
>VXBX01005027.1:108147-122121 GCA_013400415.1 Scytalopus superciliaris
TTTTCATTCTTCTATACAGCCAAGAAATAGAAATTTAAAAATTAACTCAGAAAACCCACCCCAAATGTATACTGGAAACTAGGGGAAGTAGCATGCTGTTGTGTGCATGTAGAATCATAAAATCATAGTGTTCCCTTGGGTCCTATTGCTGCTTACCGCAGAGAAGATATCAGTGCCTGGCCCTCTTCCCTTTGCAAGTCTTGTGGTTTAAAGGTAAACTGGCAGGAGAAATGAGCCCAACTCACAGAAGAATTACAAGCCAGAATTACAGTTTAATAAAAAGATCACAATAAGTACAAGGGTAGAGAGGAAAATGTCCATTTGGCTCACAAGAACAGGTGTGTAACCCAGCACCCTGGGGCACAAACAGAATGGTGTCCATCACCCTCTGTGCTGAGTGCCACCTGGCCCCCCTGAGTACAAAGTAAAAGGAAAGAAGGAACCTGCTGATGAGGATGATGGTCACGGTCCAGTCAAGAGTGGCAGTTGGAGTCCTGCTGACACTGACAAGAGGTCCCAAATCCCAAACCCCCAAGTTTATATATGCTTAGGCTCGGGTGGGAGTGCCCAGTACGTACCCCAGGGTGGGGGGTTTCACAATGGGTGATATACTCTGTGAGGTGAGTCATGGCATATTTTTGGGAATCCCTTATGCCCCATTAGCAGACATGACCTCTCAGGCTGGGTGTGAAGATGCTAATGGCTCCCCGAAGGGGTGTTATCACACCTGAGTCACTGGTGTGAAGACAGGAAGCCTTTCTTATCTCACAGAAGTTCCCAAGCACCCAGCTTGTAGCCTGAGGAGTCAGGTGTGCCCTGGGCAGCTGCTGTGAATGATCCATTATTAGCAGTTCATGAGAAATGACATAGAGGGTGTAGAATACACAACCCTGGCCACACCCACATAGTGACAATCTGGTCCTGGCCACTATAATCAGGACAATGAGGAAGTTGTAACTGCAATGAAGTCTCCTCTCAGACTCCTCCAGGCTGAGCAGACCGAGTGACCTCAGCTGCTCCTCATATGGCTTCCCCTTGAGGCTCTTCACCATCTTCACTGCCCTCCTTTGGACACTCAGCTTTATATTTTTCTTACATTGTGGCACTCAAAACTGCACACAGTCCTCGAGGTGAGGCCACACCAGTGCAGAGAAGAGCGGGACAATCACGTCCCTTGACTGACGAGTAATGCAGTGCTTGATGCACTTTGTACATCTGCTTGATGTAGAAATACTCCTGCAAGATCTGTACAAGTAATAAATAATGAAGTACTAACAAAGGTTTATAGCTTTTTTTATGTGGGAATCAGTTTACTTTCACTGCTGTGATGATAAAGATTAAAACTCGTGATGAGTTTTACAATGAAAGTTGTCTTTCACCATAAGTTTTGCACATTGAATTGTTAAACATCATGCTTCAACTTTGACAACCTCTCTATTTCCTGTGCTGTCCTCTGAGATTTGTTTTTTTCCCCTCCCCTCAACTAGAAGTTCTGGAGACTTATTGTGGCCTTTCAGTACTTAAGGGGGCCTTATAAGAAAGATGGGGGCAGATATTTTAGTAGGGCCTGTAGTAATAGGACAAAGGTTAATGGTTTTAAACTGAAAGAGGATAGATTCAGACTAGATATAATGAAGAAATTTTACATAGTGAGGGTGATGAAACAGTGGACCACATTGCTTGGGTAGGTGGTAGACGCCCCATCCCTGAAATTAGTCAAGGTCAGATTGGATGGGGATCTGAGCAGACTCATCTGGTTGAATATGTCTCCTCTTATTGCAGGGAACTTGGACTTAAAAGTGCCTTACAACCCAAAGCTTTCTATGCTTTTATGACTGTATTTGAATTAAGGACTGTGAAAAAGAACTGTCTCCCTAGAGAGATTAGGGCTTTTAAAACAAGCCTGAATCCTGGTATGTTATTCTTTGGACCTGTTCCTTCACTGGGAGAACAGCACCTTCTGACTTTGGTGTGTATTGTGAGAGTAAACGTTAGAATTGCAAGGACCTCCCTCCTGTGGTATTTGTGATCATTTAGGTATGTTATTTAGTTTAGGTGACAGAGGCTATAATATAGAATAATTTGAATCTGACACATTATGTCTTATGGACAGTTAAGGATGGGATGTGACTGCCCAGAGGGACTGGGCCATCTACGTCTGTGTAGATTTTCAGGATTTAATTGTGTAAAACCCTGAACAACCTGGTCTGACCTCAGAGCAGCCCCTGATTTTTTTGAGTAAGAGGCTGGAATATACATCTCCCAAGGTCCCTTTCAAGCTGATTTATCCTTGTATCTTGTGCTGTGGAATGAATACTTTTAGAAATCCAAACAGTCTTTCTACAGTAACTTTCACATGTATTTTTCATATTTTCAATATGAAAAAAAAATCTATTTACTTATTTGTGAAGATTAACATACTTTTGGTAAACTGCATGGGAAAACCGTAGAAGAAATGAAAAAAATCTCCTTTCTCTTGTGGACTCATGCTACTTTTCAGTGGATATGGATAAAGTAAAAGATGCTAAAATTATTAGAGATGCACCTCAAGCATTAGGCTGTGGTATTTGATATAGAAAACCAACAGCATGAGATATACTTTAAACTGAATGAATTGTTTGCCTTTGTGAAGGAAATATGAACTATTCAGTTTCCAAAAAAAACGAGAATCATTGGTTATTACATTCTGGACCACTTTGTAGATGCATGGTCTTATTCAAAATCAAAGATATATGTAGTTAACAGTTGTACA
The DNA here is from genome assembly GCA_013400415.1 of Scytalopus superciliaris. Taxonomy (NCBI): domain Eukaryota; kingdom Metazoa; phylum Chordata; class Aves; order Passeriformes; family Rhinocryptidae; genus Scytalopus; species Scytalopus superciliaris. The sequence goes on from VXBX01005027.1 coordinate 110,900, forward strand.
TAACTTTATTTTTTAAAATACTTTATTTAATTACGCTTTCATATACCTAAAAGCACTGGTGATGTTTAAATAATGTATTTAATGATACAGAAGACACTTTGTTTCATCAAAGATCTTGGTAGTGAAATTCATCAAATATCTTGGTAGTGAAATACATATTTTAATTTTTAAAAGCATATTACCTTGCCTTTCCTAGCTTTTTTTGTTGACTCCCATTTATGGCTGACTGCTACTGCTACTTAAATAGTTTTCAGAGCTTTTGAAACTTTCTGGTGGTAGATGCTAAGTTTGCTGTTCAGAGATGAGAGATGCTGTTGTGGTTTAACCCCAGCTGGCCACTAAGCCCCACACAGCCACTCCCTCACTCCCCCACCAGTGGAAAGAGGAAGAGAAATGAGAGGGTAATAGAAAGTTGAGACAGTTTAATAGGGAAAGCAAAAGCTGCACATGCAAGCAAATCAAAACAAGGAATTCACTGCTTCCCATGGGCAGGCAGGTGTTCAGCCATCTCCAGAAGAGCAGGGCCCCATCACATGTAATGGTGACTTGGAGGACAAATTTCCTCACTGCAAACCTCTCCCTTTCCGTCTTCTTCCCCAGCTTCATATAATGAGCATGACACCATACGGTGTGGGATATCCTTTTGGTCAGTTGAGGTCAGCTGTTCGTCTGTGTTGTCTCTCAACTTCGTATTCGCTCTCTCACCAGAGTGACAGCAAGGGAATCAGGAAAGACCTTGGCTCTGTGTAAGCACTGCTCAGCAGTAAAAACATCCCTGTATTATCAACACTGTTTTCAGCACAAATACAAAACTTAGCCCCATAGTGGTCACTGAGAAGAGAGTTAACTCTATCTCAGTCAAAACCAGAAGAAATGCTTACATGTCTGATGAATTATTATGAAAGAGACATAGGCAAAAAAGACTACGGAACAGACTGAAAGAAATGCTAGATTTTACTTTTCCGTGGAAGAGGGCAACCAAAAATATGACAATGAAAATATGGGATGTCAAATTGAATACAGTGAACATTTAAAATCCATACTTAATTAAGTAATCACATCTTCTCTTTAATATCTCAGTATTCAAAATAAGAAAATGGCATTACATGTAGAAGTAAGGAAATAGGGTCCTCAGAACTAAAAAATGTTTGATGAATATTAGACAATTGCAAAATTATGTCTAGAAAAAATATACTGGAGAAGCCTGTTATTTTAGTTGATTAGATGCCGATCATAACAAATGCAGTAGCAAATTTTTGGTGGGAAGATCATGCTTTTATCTCAGAAAATGCAAATAAGCAAACCCTTCTGCTGAGGGCTTTTTTTTATTTTATTTTTTATTGTTTTGGTAATAATTAGAGCTAGTGGGAAAATGTTAAACAAGTATTTGGCAAGCAAAAGACCTGACCTCACTAAATTTAAAATTGAATCATTGTAACATCAGGCTAGTCAGATGTTAAATATAATCATCTGCTACTTAAAAAAATATTAGAAGTGTATATGAATATGAAAACACACAGATAGGACTGCAGCAGCTAATAATAATTCAGCAGCATGTAGTACAGGACCAAGCCCCAGCAGCACCTTATTAAGTTTAAGGCATTTTTATTTGCCAAGTATTAAATGGTACTGTCTGCATAAATAACAGATAACAAGTTACTGGACATAACAGCAAATGAAACAATTCGTAGAAGGACTGTAGTTAGCTTAATGGGAGAAATCCCCTGGTGATACAGCTGAATTTGTTTATGTACTGTAGATTTTAAGAATACTATTCTCTGAAGATTATCCACTTGCATAAGTATCACTCAGGCAAAAATTTCATCATGGAAGAAATAAAATTACATTGTTATTATAAAAGGAAAAAATATAATTAGACATATTTCCTGTAAACAGCTAAATACGGAATAACATATTTTTGTCTTCAGAAAGATTGGTTTTATCTGTGGGAAATATTCTCAATGAAGGTATAAAAGGATTGATCTTACCTACTTTTATTGTATACTTCGCATTTTGCTTATTATGCATATTCTTTTTTAGAATCCATCTTCTTATGACATTAAGAATGAACAGTTCTTTGGAGGTCAAACTAAAAGTGAAAATGGATGGGCTTTGACACTTTTTAATTTTACAGTCAAAGTTACAATAGATCAACATATTGTCATGTTTTACATTTTGTTTCTGCATTATTTTATATAAATTAAGGACAAACATTTCTTACACCTTTCAGATTAGACTAAAACTTTCCCAGTTGTAAAACTCCTATGAGCTAATCAAAAGTTTATTGAGATCAAGTGAAAGACTCATATTCACTTAAAAGACCTTTTGGTGAATCTTTTTGCATACTATCCAACCCAAGCTAAAATATTCTGGAGGAACTGTATTTTCTTTGGAAATCACTAACATACTTTGGAAAAACTAGAATTTTGTCAACCTGGAAAAGAGAAAACCAAACCAAACCAAAACAAAGAGCTGTTAAAATACATTTTTAAAAGTTACATACTTAAAAGTGCAATCAGTGCTTTGTCAAGCAGCAAATATCTAAGATCTATGGGCCATGAGGAAATGCAGTCATCTTATTAGCCACATCACAACCTCAAGTAAATAATTTATTTAGGAGCACTTTTGTATGACTAATCAAGATTGCTTTACATAATTTTAACTTTTCATTAAGAGATTGCTCTATTTTGATCCTGCAGCTGGCTGCTAGTCTTTCTTTAAGGCCTGATGAGTTTAAAGTCCAACATGCAACTTAAAGTTCCCTTGATATATGATTTAAGGTTTATCCCAAGAATCACAGTAAAAGCAGAAAACAAATGATTGATCAAACTTCAGAAATTTCCAGTCAGAACTTTAAAAGCTTGGTAACAACAAATCTGAGATGAATTGTTATTTTAAAGTTATCTATAGGTGATTTAAAAAAGATAGTCAAAAAAATTATAATAGAGAGATTATAACTACTGTTAGAGCAATAATATTTTAAAATATAAAAGGAAAACAGATTCAACTGTTTACTGTTGGTGACTTTTTTTGTGAATCTACAGCATGTGTAGTAACTCATGGGAGGAAGACACAGTAACACATTCTGTAAATTACAAGTTTGAAAGAAATATCTGTGTCCTTTTCTATCACTTACAAAACTTTTATTACAGATTTTCATAAAAATTCAACCATTATCAGTATTTCTTAGAATTTATTTATTATATTTGAATTAATGGGAACAGAATATTCAGAAATTCCTGCATCCGTAAGACAATATTTTGTTTCAGACTGTATTTGACTTCTTCCATTACTGAAAAAATAAATAAAAATGGAGTCAGGGAACACATTGGACACACCAGGAAACAAACATCCTTTAGTCACTTGTACCTGAGGAAATTTTCTGCACTTGCATCCTGAGTACTTAGAGACATCTGAGGGCTCAAAATCTGTCATATTTTGTCAAAAAGTGTTAACAAACAAAAATGTAACAGTGAATATAACAGCTACTATTACTAATCTACTTCAAACATTGATAATAGTCATTCTCAAAGTAACTAATTAATTTTTTTTTAAATAGCTTTGATAATACAGCTAAAATTATACAGAATCTTCCTAGAATCTTCTTCCTTTCTCTGGTGGTGTTTTCTTGCTTCTGATGTCCCTTTGCACTCTCAACCGCTTTGGTGTTCTTCAGGAGGATAAAGATGGCACCACAGGGTAGTTATGGCAAACAACCAGTAGGATTAATTCTTTGCCAAAGAGTATGATATTGATGATGGAGATTTTCTTCTCAGTCTTGGGTCTACTTGGAGTAATTTAATCCCATATCTCATATGCCCTTTTCTCTGACTCCAAGGTAATCCAGGTTTCTGTTCTCCGTTCTTATACAATAAAGTGATTAGAAAAACGTTGCCACAGTCATGTTGCTGAAACTCCTTTACAAAACATCATAATTTTGCATGCAAATATGTAAATTGTGAATACATTTTGTGTCTCCAAATCAAATGCCATCTTTAGTTTCACTATATTTACTACTGGCGTTTTAGAATTTATATAGACAATAAGCTTTTCAGGATGGATGCCTGAACTTTCTACAGTAGAAAAGCTTATTAAATAAAAATATCTCTCAGCCTTTTCCTGCACTCCCAGAATTATCTGTAGTCTTGGACTATACACATAATGTGTCCATTTCCTGTGAGTTTTAGTTGCCTGACAAGCTTGTAAAACACTACCAAGAACAAAGCGAACATATTCATTAATATGCAGTATATTAATTTACAAATTTGTATCCGTGTTCTAGGTTTGATGACATTTTGTAGCTGAACTACATCATCTCAGTCAAATACTCAAGTAGAATGTCAAAATTTGAAGTTTATTTTTTTAAGAGTTGAGACAGAAAGAAGTGGGTTTTCTTTTCAGACTTCTGTAGACATTGTATCTCCCATGGTTTCTGGCTACACGAACCAGTATCAATTACTTATGGGATCTCTTTATGAGGTCAGGAAACACTAAATGAGCTAATTCCAAAATCAAAAAGGAAAAGAAGATAAGAACCAGGTGAATGAAAATCCCACCTGAAATAAAAAGAAAGCCTAGTATAAATTTCTTCTGTCAAAGTGGTAGACTACAAAGGAATGATTGAAGAGTCTAACATAAGATGTAGGCACATCTAAAATCTCTAAGGGATCCTGCCCAGGCTGAATCTCTCCAGAAGTACATGGATCTCATATTGGTCCAATGTCATGTCTACCAGCCCTGTGCTGATATTTCAAATAGTTCACAGTGTCTAAAACTGCAGTAGAGAATCATCTGAATAACTCCCTTAGGTATTTTAAATTTGGAAAAAGGTTGATACAAATGGAATGAAGTATGCAAATAGCATGTAAGATGGAAAATTGTTGTGGATAAAAAAACCCTCAGCTACTATGGGAAGTTTAAATTTTAAACATTTTTGATAGGCAGGTAATACCAGCTTAAGGAGATGACAGCTTGTTTTGCATAAGTGTTCCACCTAAAGTTTTACTTTTACCAGGGTATTCTGTTAGGCATTTAGTTGTGATTGATCTGAGTAAGTGGCAATCAGACATGTGCACATGCATTACCTTACAGGTATTTTACTGCTTACCTGACATCTCTGTCTTGCAGTTATTATGTGCTTTTTATATTCCATTTTAAATGGCAATGAAAACTATTCTAGGTAACACTTATGATGGTTTACAGAGGTTAACATACAAATGAGACTTAAGCTCTGAGGTCAATGTCCTTTTGAACCCAAAGAATAATATTCAAGTATTAGGTTATGTCAATTGTCTGAATGAATTACATTATAGTCCTTTCTGAAAATCTTCAGTATTTTACTGAGTGATACTTGTATGTGAATTTTTACTTATTAAAAATTTTGATTAATTTTACAGCCACTAAACCAAAAATGAAACCTCTGCATTTCTCCATACCAATTTAAATGTAGTAATCAAATTGAAGAAACAAGGTGATCTTTTCCAAATAAATGCAGCATAATGATAGTTATAAAAGTCCCACCCCTGAAAGCTGAATGGTATCAAATGGCTCTTATAATGGTCTGTTTTTTTTGTGAGGAGCTGTGCTAGCAGCATATATGTTCAGTTTAAAAATCCCTTACCCATCTAAGCTGTACATATGTACCACTCATAGAATTAAATACTTCGGAATAACTGTGTATTTATTTTCTGCTGGATATGAGTTTATATCCACAATTCTTTCAAATTATTGAGCAGCTAAATAGATACCAAGTTGACCTATTGTGTGATGCAATATTTTGTTTTACATTAGGTCAGCTTATTTTCAAGTATTGATACTTACCAATGGATTAATGTATTTAATGACCAAGCTATTGGGAAAATTGCACTGATACTGACTTCTCAAAGAATAATGCATGTGCCTGTTTGGGAGATGTAATCATTTTATTACTTTGTTTTATTGTTAGAACAAAAATATATTCTCATAATCAAATAAAAATGTGTTTCCCAAATCCTAAATATTCTTTAAATAATTCTCCATCTTTTCATATTAACATAAATTCTTTAATCTAGTCTTGGTTTAGTGACTTTATTCATAAAGATGTCAATGATAAAACAAAGAGTAAGTTCCTAGGCATACACACTGCTGACTTGCTACATACAAATATGTGTATATGTGCCTTTTTACGAGCCATTGCTTCTTTTGTTCGTGTTTTTAATTTTGTTATTATGTGATGTGAGTACTGTTATCATTTGGCTTTCATACCTGTCATGACTGTAACCATGGCGTACACTGGCTATTGTATTGTGGTGGGGTGTTTTTGTTTTGTTTTCCAAAGATTCCTTAAGAAATAACATCTGTAGAATGTCCATTAATTTAGAGTATCTCTTAAAGACACCAAGTAGATAGTCATCAGAGAGCAACATAAAACTTTTTAGGATGCCCACAGCAAATAAGTCTCATGGTAAATTACTGACACACTACGTAGAACTCATCTAAAGGGATCTCAAAACTAAAAATAAATAAAAGATTAAATAAATGCTAATATTGTGATTACATTTTTTTTTTTTAGCCAAACATTTCCTGACCTTTTGAATTCTGGGCTTCTCATCACTCTATGTCCTTCACACTGATGAGACTTGAAATACTGATAATGGCAGGACATAATTCATCAGTTAATTTGTGATTTCAGAACAAGACTCAGACTGAATTTCAGTAAAATCAGATGCAAATGTATTAAAGCATCAGTAAACACTGCTGTTGTTTGTAATACTGATATCAAGCAAAATTAAACATATATACCATTTATTCCAATACATATATTTACATATTTTTTTCAGTGTCCTCAAAGCCAGTCTATGTAGCTATATATATAGTTGTATTTTAAAAAAACCCAACAGACAAAGCAACAAAATAAACCAATCTCCTCAAGATCCCAAAGAAACAAAACATCACAGTGAATTTGTTTTAAGAATGTAAACAGAAAATGTAAATCTTGAGCAACCTGGACTAACTCTGCCTTTAAGCTCACTTTGAGCATCAGGTGGAACTCTCTGAACTCTGCAGATCCCTTCCAATTTAAATTTCTCTGTAATACTAAGTTCAAAGTAAAAAGTAAAATAAGGGCTCATCTACAATCGTGCAAATACTGTTAATGTCAATCATTAATAAAATAAGTCATCCTAATCTGTTACACAATTTGCCACACATGGCTAACTGGGCTCCAAAGATATGTCTAGATTTCACGGGTGAGTATATATGGCTAAATTCTTCAACTTTACACACTTTTGTCAGGTAAATGCTATGGACTTTGTTGGTCTGATATGAACCCTGAGGCGGTTATTCTCCCAGAATGGAGGAAGTTAAGTGTTGTCATATGTACATCAAATGAAAAGAATGTGTAGTAATGAGCATCAGCAGAGCTTATGAGCAGCGCTGAGTACACAAACTTTCATCCATGTCTCAAACATAGTGGTTTTAATAGAACAAAGCAAAACCAAACATACAAACAAACACAAAAACCACAAACCCTAACAACCATGTAATTCCTTGCAAGAGAGCTTTCTTTATGGATGTGTGATTTCATGATGATGTGCCTTGGGTTTCCTCTGTGTTGAAATCAGAAATTTCTTCTCTGAGGCTAAAATGCATAGTTTAAATAATATTAAATTCCCTCATTAAAGTGAATCATGGTCCCCTTACTTTCATCATATTACTGTGGAAAAATTCATCCATTACAAAATTTAACAGAGACCTGTGTAAAATATACAATGCAATACAATTTTGAACATAAACCTAAAGAGTGTAAATTGTCTGGTGCTTTGTGATTTACTGGGTTGCTTTATTTTTTTCATCTACTGGTAATTGGAACCATTTTTAAAATCCAATTTCTACATCTTTCTATAGTCTGTATTAAATAAAGTTTTCTTAAACTGATGTACCCCACCTCTTCAGTGTCCATGAAAGATAGTAAAATTTAACATTAATTGCTCAATTACCATATAAAAATAATTTTTCAAGTAATATAAACTACAAGCTTTTAAGCCAGTTGTCCTTTCCACAATTAAATATTTTTTGACAGCAACCTGTCACACACAATTTTATTTTTCAGGCAATTAACCATGATTTGTGCTTTTTTGTTTTGTAGGTTAACAGGATTTCATCTTCCTCCACCTGTCACAAGTACAAAATCTGTATTTTCACTCCGCTTGACAAGTGACTTTGCAGTTAGTGCTCATGGGTTTAAAGTTTACTATGAAGGTAAGACATTCTTAACAAAATATTCAGGGGGTTGTTTGTTTTTGTTCGGGGTTTTTTGATTGTTGTTGTTGCTTTTTTGTCTTCTTTCCATACACAAGAAAACGAAATATCTCACAAAAATGTATAAAATGCACATTTCTAACCTTATCCAAGTTACAATATTTGCTTTTCATGCAATTATTCAGATGTATAGATTCATATCTGAAACTAAAATATTTAAAACTCTATCTATAGTGACATCCAGACACAAATATTTTATGACCTTAACTTTAGTAAGGACAAATTCTTTAAATTCTGAAAAACTTAATCATAATCTTTCTGGTCCCTCTAACACAAGCATCAAACTAACATTAAGGCATTGCTAATTGCTCTTGAATTTCTCTAGATAGTGGAATTTATATGTGCAAGTTTTATGGATGGATTCCTTCTTGGAAGTTTGCACAGGAGAAATGCTGACTCAGCTCTCTGAACTGACACAAAGCTACTTCCCTATTGCATTTTTCACAATTGTCTACAGTTTTCACACAGACACTGAAGTAAATGAGCTGGAATGTGCATTCCTGAAGTCCAGAAGTTCATAGAATTGTATGTATGTTATAGGAAGTATCTTATTTATGCTGAAGCTCACTTTAGTGTTTTGAGGGTTGGTTTATATCATGCATTCTATTTCTTAAATCTATTTTTTGGTATTGGGACTATAAACTCTAAATTGTGTCTATAGGAGAAAAACAGAAACTATTGTTTTACTCTTTTTCTTTGATGTTGTGTTTTTGTTTTGGTGTTTTGATATTTTTTTCCTCATTTTCTTTTTTTTTTTTGTTTTTAAAGACTGTTGATGTAAAGACACTTGCTCTTTCTGCTTCCAGTAAGTGTCTCCATCAGCAAGCCAGGAGCTATAATAAACTGCCTGGAGAAGTTCTGAGGCCTGTTGTTTTACCCCGCTTGGTCCTATCTGCAACAGAAAATAATCTCTGAGGAAGTAACTAGCTGAGTAACACTTTGATAGCTAGGAAAATATTCAAAAATTGGTAATGCAATGGAGAGTTGCCATAGAAATATAGCCTGGAGTTACTCTGTAGTAAGATGTCTTCACCCATCGATACAGTTTACCTTCAGGTATGATGCATTAGAATGCTGATTCATATAGAAACTCCCTCCTATATATCATGATATGAAATGAAAAACATAAAATAATTTTCAGGCCTTTCTTGTCCCCTGAGTTATTATAGAAAATAAGTGAAATGGTTACACACTAACTTTTTTTTTCTGGCTTGCACAGAAACAAGAGGTAATCTACAAAATAGGAATTCAGGCTATGTGTAACTGGTTTTGGCTAGATTGTAGCGACTCTGCAGTCTGTTAATTTTTGAAGCATTTGGTGATCTTGTTCAGCAGAATCATTATTACAAAAGTGTTCTATCAAAGTGTAATTTCTATGGATTTTTAGTGGTGCAAAATACAATATACACTTCTCATGCATGTTGAATTCACTATATATGGTATAAGCTGTTGTTCTTATAAACTGTTTGCCAGAAGATTTTGCACTATTGATGCTAACAGACAACACATTATGCATCTCAGTTGTGACAGAGAATAATTAAATCTGAAATGGAAGATCAACAATAGACTTCAGTTGGCACATATAACTGACAACTCACATAGTTCCTTTCTAGGTTAAAATAACATGCGGATTAATAGAACTTGAGCTCCTAAATCAGTAACAATTCTAGGGAAATTTTGCTTTCAACCACAGAAATCAGCATTTTAGAACAAAGTATAGACTTGTTTTCTTGAACTTGATGCTTACCTTTTTTGAAACTGAGGTTTTATTCTGTGAAATTAGGAATTCAAAGAAATTAGACTAGACCCCAGAATTTTAGTTCCATTGAGTCTCCCTTCCCACAGCCAGATCTATTAAGACCTGCATCAAGGCCACTTCACTCAGAGAATTTTTCTGTCAATACCCATTTTTCTGACTTCCTGTGAAGTTACCTGTCTTTATACCCAGATAACAAAGAAATGAAAACTCATTACATTACATTACATTCATTTCAACCATCCTTCCTTGACATGAGAGAATAGATGTATTTAAATGATAATCACATCAGGGCAATTTCCATTTCTCTTCTTGTACTCTTTGTGAATGTGTATAACCCTGCAATCAACATTTTAAGATCTGGTTCTACCTAGTATCCAATTTTCAAAAATTTTGATTGCCTGGTAGCTCCTTCTTAGCTTCCTGATGAAAGATCGGCATGCTTAGTACCCCTAAATATCAGACCACATAATTTCATGCTTCATTATGGATTTGCAATTTGAAATTTAAGATAGAAATAATTAGCAACCTGTTATTGCAATAAAGCAAAATGATAGAGGTGGCATGAGAGGATAGGGTGAGCAGAAGAGACATATATCTGAAGGGATTAGATCCAGTTGTGATTTTAAAAATAAGGAACATACCTTTTATAATCAGAGATAGTTTAAAACACTTTCCTTTGAAGTGCTTGGAAATAGAGACATAGGTGGATGGTTATATGGGATTCATTACTGTTCACTATAAAAAAAAAAATAAATAAACAACACCTACAAGCATCTCTTTCTTCTCATCCTCTTGACAAGTTGCAGTTGAGCTGAAAGTTGACGAGAAACTCCAGAGCACTTGATAGAATATGTGGGAAATATGAATCTGGGGTAGATTTTCTTGATCTTAAACTAGAGGAATGTATTAATTTTCTGATCACCGAGAGTAAAAGATGTCTATGAAAAGATAAAATTATATCATTAGTAGAAAGACTATGCTGATCCACCATGTGTAAGCCATTGTAACTGCATTCAGTGAAACCAAGCACACAATAGACCACAGAAATACCCACCCTAGCCTGCTAACATCAATATCATAAGCTTCAGTCTTTACTGTGTCCCACCATCATCCCCTCCCCTGCCCTCCCCTGCCCTCCCCTGCCCTCTCCTCTCCTCTCCTCTCC
>VXBX01005027.1:122218-159668 GCA_013400415.1 Scytalopus superciliaris
CCCCGCCCCTCGCCCCTCTCCTCACCCACTTTGTTTCCTCAGTATCAAGTGTCATGTTTGACTTACTTTGGTACCATTATACACATACTTCTTTATGTTCAGTTTCTTTATTATTTGGAAAAGAACACATCTGATAAATACACCTATCTACATAATACCCCTTGTAGAAAAATGATTTTATGAGAGAAAACTGTAACAGATTACTCAGAAGAAATAGACTTCATTTACAATGACAACAGAAAACCGTGAAATGCATTGAAAAATAAGGATGGATTTTTAGGAAAAAATGGAGCTACAATAATTGCCAGCAGTAATTTATAATTTCATTACTACCTAGTGACACAGCATTGCTGGTTGGAGGGAGAAATGAGGGAGTTCTAAGTCTGCTGATTCTATGCCTGCTTTTTTCTGGAGAGATTTCTGTCACATTTTTTTTAGTAGCTTTCAGGCTCGGTGCAACATGTGTAGGTATTAATGTATGGAGGATAAATGATATATTTAATCCCTTATTTGATAATTTGGGCTAAGTCACAGTGTAGTTGTGTTCTTCTTATTTTATTTATGATGAGATTATTTGGTTTTGAAATAAAAAGAATTTGATGCACTTTTCCATTTCCTGTTGTCCTAATATATATTAAGCAGCTTTATTCATTGAGAGTACAGGAGAGGGTACAGCTGCTGAGGAAGAAAGCAGCATAGCAGCTTGGCCCATAGAGCAAGGGCCTTCAGTGGACCTAGTCCTGCTTTGAACAAAGCTTCCTTTTGTTCTTACTGCATTATTTTACAGCTATTAAACAGGTAGATGACATTACTAAAGTCATTGACTCCATTAAGAAATTTACTGCTAGAACTTATGGCAATCTTTATTCAAGGTAAACATGATAAACATTTTTGTGATATCCTATTGATCATGGCAAAGAAAAAAGAATTTAATATAATAGTTTATCCTTATAGTGAAAATTCTGAATGTCCTGGAGGTGAATTGCAATTATGTATAATAGTGGTATGAAATATAACTTTTTCTGGTTTGTACTGCTGCACATAATTTTAAAGCTGAATTATAAAACTGAATTATTAGACACTGTATAAATAATGAAATGGTCTTCATGTTTGTACTGGAGTGCTGCTGTGGAATTAAGCAATTCTGATTAAATGCTTTTGAGAGGGGTTTGAGAGCAATGTTAAAAATTTCAAGAATGATCACATCTTTATGGATAATGGGAGGTTGGGGAAGGAAAGAAGGGAGCAGATGGTGTGTATTAACAGAATAGGATTTCCATCTAGTGCCTTCTATGGACCTATCATGCATTTCTTTCAGCAATATTAAGAAAAATTGGTAGCTGATGGACAGGATTATTGAAGCATGTAGATCAGAAATACTTGTAGGACTTAAATGTGCCAGGATGTGGACACTAAAAATAGTTTTGGCAGTTGGTATAGAGCTAGAGAATGTGAACAAATAGGATAACCTATTTTTAGCTCTTCTGCATAAATGTGGCTACACATAATCTAAATCTTGGATTTAGGTAAGGTTCTTGTAGTACTAACTGTATGGAGCTAATAATATCACTGCTAACTTAGTACAAAATTTAAAGGAGTACTAATGAATTATTGTTTAGTGTTGGAATGCTCTCTACAAGAAGTCCACTGAAAAATTATTTGCCAGTTTGGAGCTGTAAAAGTCACAGACCATAAGCTGTAAAGCTGTCACCAGGCTTACTACCTGATAGATATTATAGGCTCTTTTTGTTTTTGCTGTTTAGATTTTGCCATGACCGTTGTGGGTATGGCTGTTGTCTGTTACTGCATTGCTTCAGCAACCTCTTAATAAAACTGGAATAAAATTGTGTATGGGAAGGCAAGGGAAGGGAAGGGAAGGGAANGATCAAATTGCCTAACCAGATATATCCATAATGGAAACTATTATTTTGTAAGTGAAACATGCTAAACCTAACAAGGAACTGTGCTAAACATAAGACAATCAGTATTCACTATTTTTACTTCCATTCAACCTGTTGGATAACAAGAAGAAAATAAAGGCGCTGGAGTTTGTATCTTTTGTCTGAATGTATGAATATTGGCCACATTGTCTAGGTAGTCCCATAAAATTATCTAGTATATCCTTCTGGTCTTGGAACACTAACTTGGATGGAAAATATCCCATTAATGCCTGTTAATAGACTTGCATCTACTCTCCAACAGCACATGATGCAGAAATAAAATGACTATATTCAGGGAAACAAAAAACATGAAAGATGCTTATCAGACTTTGACTTTATTGTACATTCTTCAAGACAGTCAATAATAAGGTAGGTAGCTTTGAACTGCCTTTTTATAGGAAAGACAAAGGGAAAGTTAATGATTTTCAATATTTAAAAATTAATGTAGTAAATGAAGGAGTGTTGTAAAATAATAAGAAAAGCTTACAGAAAGATTAAATAAATATTGAAGCTATAAGACAAGGTGCTAAGTCATGTTTTAAAGTGATTTTTTTACAATGATGTGTTCACAGTGTAACTCAGCTAAGAGACATACAGGTGCACAAATTCTTTGTTGTGACAAACAATAGCAGGATATTGCCCTGTTCCTATTATTGGTACTTTAGCATCAATCCAGAAAAGAAAAAGCAAAACAGGAAGTCTATTAAAAGTTTCAAAATAGCTTAGATATTTTATGTGGAAAACTATACATCAATATTCTTTCCTATGTATCATACAGATATGTTTAGCCATATGACATCTTCCTATACAGTATTTTCTTAAAATCGTAAGTAACATTTCCAAAATATGCTCCGCCAGTTAACAGTGTCGCTAAATTAAATAGCTATTGGCTTGGAAATATGTTTTTTCTTTCAGTTCTCCCAGTGTAGCCTAAGTGTCACAATACACCATTCCTCAGGACTATCATGCTAACCCTAATGCTATAGATACTTATAAAGCTGTAGTGCAGAAGACAATTCCCTTTTATGAAATCAATAACAGTTTGCCTTGATGCTTCTACCTATTTCACCTGTATGTTACATTGGTACCACCATTCCTGTATAGATCCGGAGGCAGTAAAGAAATACAGCCTTGTGGACTTAACCTGGTTAATTTTTATACCATTTCACGCCATTTTCTTGACACTGCAAACATTAATTTGGATTTGGCTAAAGAATAACTCCAGGAAACAAACTGAGCTCTTGAAGATATCAGGCTTTAAGAAAACTTTCTTTGATTTCACTGATCACTCTGCCTCACTTAGAAGTGTGACTTTTTAATTCTGATTTTTGAACTCCCAGCCACTGGTTTTTGTTCTGCTTTTATCTGCTAAATTACAGAGGCTTTAATATTAACATCTGTGAGTTCTTATGCAAGTTCTTAAGTACTGCATAAAATCACACACTTTAGAGTACTCTTTCTCTTTAATATGGGCTTTTAAAGTCTTATCATAAATTAATTTGTTCCAAATAATGAATTATTTTCTGTCATTCTTCTACATGTTCATCATTTCTTGAGTGTTGTGTGAAAAAGGATTCTGGGCAGTACACTCACTTGGCCAAGCCCTGCACATGATCACCACAACCTGTTCCCTCTTCTTATTAAATCTTTTTTTAACTCTCGGAGCAATCTCACTCTGTCCTGCGTCCAGGCAAGAGAAACCTCCAGGCCCCAGAGCTGCTGGATGGATTCCAAATATGTGCTCTTTAGGCTATTTCCAGAATCTGAGGAAAGGGTTACTAATTTATAGTCCCTGCAGGGGTCCCTCTTGCTTTTATTAGGACAAGTGTATCACTAGTCTGTCTAGTCATGAGGGACTACCACTGATTGCTATAATTTTCCATGGATTACAGACAGCAGTTTTTCAATCACGATGGGGCAGCTGTTCTGGAACCTTTGGGTAATGTGAATATATTCGACTTCTCAATGTAAAGCCAGACTGACTACATCTCTACTTCTCAACTGGACTAATGCCCCTTTGACTTTGACCTTCTTAATTTTGTTCCTAAGTACTGAAGTACCACTTCTATATATCTTTCTTGTTGTCTGTCCTTTTATCCTTTTTTTTTTTTTNTTGTAGTTCACTAAGAAGCTCCCTTGCTAGCCTTGTGAGTCACTTGTCAAAGTTCACTTCCCCTTAAAATAGTTGGGATATCATTTAAAAAAAAATCAGCTGTCTCTCTCTGTCTGCCCTTCCTCCTTGTAATTGCTTCCCTGGAGATTCTGCCTAACAATTCCCCAAATAAATCCAAATATGATGTCTTAAAGTCTAGTGTCCTAATTTTAGTGCTTACTTCTTGGTCTTCCTTCTAAAGCTGGACTCAGTTTTCTTTTCTTATGCTCTGTGGTTAGGTCCCTGTCCCTTGACAAGATTATTTTTAAGGGCCCTCCTTTTGAGTTAAAGAAGCCCACTTATAGTTATGTTCTTCTTTGCCTTGATCAGGTAGTTTCAGTTCTTCCCAGCTGCCCCACTTCATCTTCAGATGAGGTACTATGATTAAGAAAGTGAAACCCCTGAAGCAAACTGTGCAACTAGACATTGATCTGCTGGATGCACTTTCAGCCAAAGCTTTTCTATTAACCAAAAAGACTAAAAGGGATACCAACACCTTCAGGGATCACATGCCCCTCATTCTGCCCCTCAGAATCTCATATTAACCTTTGATCTGCTAAGGATTTCCCTTGTCCATGTTATTACCACTCACATGGCTGAATAGCATGAAGTAGCAGTTGTGAGGCTGAACAAAGAGCAATTGCTCTATGAAGTTATGTGTCCGGGCTCCAGGAAAGAAGTACCCAGTTCAAGACTAGAGGTCAGGCTTGCAGGCATGGGACTGTGCCACGCAGGAGGGAGTATCTAACCACTAGTACCTCTCAAACATTATGTGAATGAGTCTCAGTATGGATGGCTGTGTCACTTTATTGTCAGTATGCAAAAGTAAGTTAAAGATCTTTTATGCTGCCAAATATGTGTCATCCTATTTTAAAGAGAATATGTGATAAATTCATCTAGATAGACTCCTCTTTCCCTTCCCTGTTCTTTTATTTGAAGAATAACATATAATTTTTAGGAACAAAACTTGTGCTCATGTGCTTGATTATAGACCCAGTGTTTTATTCTACCATAATTAGAAGTTAGACTTTAGTAGTTGTATGTTCAGTGCTCTTTGATAAATCTTAAAAAATAAATACATAAAAAAGTTGATTGATTAGAGAGCCACAGAACATGCATAATTTTGCTCCAGACAAAATGAATGGAAATATATTTATTTGTTTAGCATCTGCAAAAAATTCATTCCTTGAAAGTTAAAAACCAATGAGTAATCTATCATTTCTTCTGCCTTGAGAAATGCTTAATTACTGAAAGAACAAGATGTCTCTCCCTTAGTCTGGTAAAAATCCACTTACTATTTCAATGTTCTGTTTAATTCATTTCTTTCAGAATAATGTTGTTAAATAAGCCATATTTGTCAACTTATTGTACTGTAATTTATCATTTTGATACAGGCCTCATATTGAAGTTTAGCTAAGACAGTGATTAATTTGAAATCTTAATTATATGTCAGCCCTACTCTAGCTTTGTTCTTATATTTTCAATGTCATTATTCATTAAAAAAAATAATTGAATATACACCTCAAGTCTTGAAAGAAATTTCCCAAGACATTCCAAGTTTTTCTAGGTGAACTTATGTTCTCTAGCTATTGGACTGTCATATTATTAAGATAAGTACAATACCCTGACAAAATCTAATTTAAGATTCACATTTTGATTCTGTGTCTAGACAAACAGTGATAACTGTAATCCAATATAGTTGAAACAGTATTCTGCAGAAACTAACATACACTGGCCATTAAAGTATCAAACTAAATGCATCCCCATGTGTAAAAGCCATTACTTCCTCCATGCTTTTTCTAAGTTACAGCTCAATGAAATTTTGAAATAATAATACACAATAGTAGGCTTTGAAATATCCCTACAGTTCATAAAAATGTAGTTACTGAAAAGTGGCACTTACACATGTAGAACTACATGGCTGAATCCTTCAATCTGGATTGGTATTTGATAGCATTTTGGCTTTGATTTATGTTAGCTTTGATGGAACATCTGTATCAATAATATCAAAATATACGGATCTTCAAGAACACATTCAGTATGCTCAGCATGCAATCTTAAAAACCCTTCAAAAGTCAGTACGAACTCTACCGATGGAGAGATTTATTCATGAAGAGAACATGTGTTTCAGTAATACAGAACTGTAACCTAAGAAGAGACTCATTTTGTCATCTTAACAGATTTTCAAAGTTTGCCAGTTTTTCTCGTGTAAGTTAAATTTATATTTCTTATTTGGACACTTAGATCCGTAACAAGATAGTCATACTGTTGAGCAATCAGTAGCTCCCACTAAGCTCAGTACAAATTATGTGACATGTAAAATGCTTGTGAATAGCTGACCATTTTTTAGTTCTCTAAATTAAATATCAATTTTTTTCAATCACTGGCATTATCCAGAACAATACCATTATAACTATTTAGCAATAGCTATGATGGTGATTTTATTTTAACATGAAGAGAAAAACAATTGCTTACTCAGCACTGGAAATCTCTGCCTATTAAAATAAATTAAAATCTGTTCAAAGTGTACTTTGGAAGATACTCTCTTTTTTGATCAGCTCTGAGCAGAGATTTCTCATTAGCCTATGTTGTCATACAAGCAAAACTCAGTGTAAATTTAAGCAGTTTTGAGAATGGCTGGATAATAATACTGTGAACTAGATGGTCAGTGAACTGCCTTACAAGTTGGAAAAACAAGTTTAAAATAATTGAAAGCAATTTATTATATATATATATAGGGAGAGAGAGAGAGAGTTAGAGTTGTCTTTCTCCTAGGACGGTTGCCAGGAGGCTAGCGAGCCCATCCTACCTGTGGACACGCTTTGCCTGACCCTTCAGTTGAGACCTGACTAGCATGGGAGACCCTAGTGGAGGCACATACCACTGCCAGCATAGCTCACAACCTCATAAGGACACACAAGCTTCTCCCCCATGACAAGGGGCAGGGCACGTCTCCAGTATGGAAGATCACTGCCTCCCTAAGATTGTGCTCTATGGTGAGCTTGCCACCGGCTGCCACAAGAGAGGAGCCCCAAAGAGGAGATACAAGGACTCCCTCAAACAACACCTCAGCCTTGGCCATATTGACCACCATGAAAGGTCCACTCTGGCCTCCAATCGGGAGGCATGGAGCACACCATCCATAATGCTGCTGCTTCCTTTGAGAGCACATGCAGGATCAGTCTCGAAGAAAAAAGACAACACAGAAAAAACGTGCCTTGCCAACACCGCCCGAGGAGACTTTCCACTGTGCCTTTTGCAACTGGACCTGCCTGTCTCACATTGGCCTTTTTAGCCACCAGCGTGCTTGTAGCAAGCATGGGTAGAGCCCTTCCCAAATCTTTGTTCACGAAGCCTAGCCAAATTTAAATTTAAATAAAATTTAATATTAATCTTCTGTTTTTTCTCCTTTGAATCCTTACCTGAAGAACACAAAGCAAAAGAAGTGTCAAGTGGTTGGCAGCGGGCATTGAAGTCTTGTGAACAGTAAGTGGCATGGTACAGCCAGAAGTTATTTAGCTAAACTGCCTATCTAAGATACATACTATAGATGTAGTTGGAAAAATTGTCTCAAATATTGACACAATTTTAAAACTTCTTTTTTAAAATGCAGCTCTACATTAGACGTGCTTTAAAACTCCAAAGCAAACCTACTTCTTTTAAGCAGAGATTTATTCTAATAAAAAATCATAATGAATTTTTGATTTTTGAGGAATTGATGATCAATTCTTGATACATTTTATGTAAAACCTTAGAAGATTTCCTACTTGAAAAACATCAGAGAAACATCTCATACTTTCTTTTCTTTTGGTTTTCATTTTATATTCTGCAGTTTCCCTGCTATAAAAAAGCATCTGAAGTGTGTATTGAGAAAATGAACAAGCCTGATATCAGAAAGCAATCCTACTGCTTTGATACAATTAAAAAAAAAAAAAAAAAAGACTAGGAGACTTCCTTATGTATTTATCACTTGATTAAAGAAGAAACTAAAATATTAGGATGCCAAAAGATTTTATTTTTTTCTAATTTTTATTGAATTTAGCATTTATGTTGTCCTTCCTTTATTGTTCCGTTACTGTGCTTCTAAGCAATGTGTTCTTAGTTCTTCTAGGACCAGATATCATTGCCACTTATAGCATTCAATTCCCAGTCTCTCTAAAGCTATAATCAATGCTTATGCACTTAGTGGCAGTTGTAGAGCTGATTTTATGATGAAGATATGCATCCTATGGGAAATTATTTGAAATCACAGGCTGAGAAAATGCTGCTAAACTATGGCTTCTCAACATGAACATATGAGTCAGGGTCTGAACTGGTGATGTAGAAATGAAAGTCTGTTCTGAATGCTTATTCCTCTCAGCACCCTGTCTGTCTAGATCACTAGTTAATAGTAAGTAGACAGATGACATGAATAAGATGTTTATAGACAAGTATTGCTGTTAAACAGCAACATGCTATGTCATCTTTAATTACAGTGTAGCATTGCTCAATTCTGTACTTGTCACAAGAGCTCTTATTGCAAGCAATAAGAATGTGTTATTCTGGGCATGAAGCATCTTCATTGGGAAAAACTTTCTGCTTCCACCCACAATTCTGCTACTGTCGCATGCAAAATGTATTCCAATTTCACATACTGTTGAGATGCAATGAAATACAGACTCCTCATCTAGCTCCAATCCCACTGCTGTGGGCAGGGACACTTTTCACTGGACCAGGTTGCTCAGAGCTCCATCCAACTTGACCTTAAACACTTTCAGGGGTGGTGCATACACAACTTCTCTGGTCAACCTGTTCCAGTGGCTCTCCACTCTCACAGCAAAAAGTTTTTCACAGAAGCATTGACTGTTCTGGGTGGGAAGGGACCCACAAGGATCACTGAGTCCAATTCTTAAGTGAATGACCTGTATGGCATCAAACCATCAACCTTGGTGTTATTAGCACCACACTCTTTTTTATAATATGTAACCTAAACCTACTTTCTTTCAGCTTGAGTTACTTTAAAAGGTCTTTTTCTAAAGTTTCTTTATAATTTAAACACATTTATTTATTTATTTATTATTCATAGGATGCGTCTTAAAGTTCAGCATAAAATAATATTCAATAAACCCAGAAAAAGTTGCTAAAAAACAAGGAGTTAATTGGACAAAAGAAATCAAAAGAAGAAACTATTGAAAGATTAAAATGTAGACGGATATTGACGCTAAGCATTGGTGAAATAGATTTGGTTATAACTGCTAAATGATGGGAAGAATCTTGTAACAGGAGTTCCTCACATTGTATTGGTGGGCAACACATTTCAGTTTTGACCAATGGAGCAAAACAAATAAGCACATTATTTAAAATGTTGTTGGAGGGATTGCCATCAGTTTGGTGAGATTGAACCAGAACAAGAGAACAGGAAAAGGAATTAAAAAAGGAGTGGAGAGAATATTACTTGAATTTGAATAATTAATGTCGCTATTGCTTTTGAGGTGATACAGACTTGGTGTGGTTCCTATTGTTGTATTCCTTTCTCCCTCTCTGCTAACTGTAGCACTCACAAGGGTATGTAGGGAGCCAGATCAGGGAATTAATACGGGTGAAAGCAAGTTTTGTTGCATCTGTATTATTCCCTCATCCTTTTCTCTAGTCCAGTCTGCTGTATGGCTCAAAAATGCTGAGCAATCTAAGCAACCAAAATCAGCAATGAGATAGGTACAACTGAGGCTGTGAGAAAACATTGCTCCATTTAAAACAACCCATTTACCTTAATTTAAAACATTTATCAAATTGAATCTTGATGCAACATATGGAATGCAGAATAACAATAGGAGATTATAAGTCTTCCAGTTGTAAATTGGCTCACCACTTACCTGCATTTCAATGCTGACAAATTTACTAGGTACTCAAAACTACCTCTTGCTTAGAAGAAAATGCATCACAATATCTTAGATTCCCAAGATTGTTTTGGGTTGCAAAGTCTCCAAGGAGCATGTCTTTCATGTTTGGATTTGGGTCTTTCATGAAAGGATTATACAGTGTGCCTGTTGTATTCACTTGAATCCAGCTTCATCAATATACAGAGCTGAAATGAGAGATTAAAAATGCAAAAAAACGCCAAAGTCCCAAAGATTAAATTTGTATTACAGATTAAGAATAACTACAAAAGAGAAAATTAATTTAAGAACTTGGAATTTTAACATACCACTGATTTTTCTTCTGTACTGCTTCAATTTTCTCTGAGATTTAGGTCTCCTTTTTCCAATCTCTTACCTGTAACCCCTTTGTTTTTTAGTTTGGCTTTCCCATGTAAGGTATTTCAGACTTTACTTCCACTGCTCCCTTCTAAGGGATGGAGTATTTTCTCTTTTTCTGTCTCTATATTTTCAAACTTCAATCAAGTTCATTTATTTAATAGACAGAATGTTCTGAATTGTCCATGAAGATCATGATCTACATCAGTCTTCACTGCCAGTACTACTTGTGGCAAAAATGCAAAGGAAAGAAAAAGGATACTGCCCTGTTTTTTGGGATTGATTTCCTTTCCTGGGAGGTTTTTTTAGCTTTCATTTTAATGTCTATTGCATTCTTTCCTTTGCTCTTTCTTTTAATCCCAGTACACTGTCTTGTAGGTGACATTTTTAAACACTGCCACATCAGTTTATAAGTCCTATCATACGTGAGGGATTAGGTGGTCAGGGTTCACTTCACAAGACTTCCAATATACAATACAGTGCTAATGTTAATATCCTGTATTGTCATTGCAGATCCCCTGTATAGTAGAGGGCAATTGTAAATAATTCTGAAGTGCCATCCCGTTTCTTTTCTCACTACTAGCTATAAAGTATGCATAAATTACTGGGACATGTCATCATCATCATGGCTAGCCTTTGTGAACAAAGATTTGGGAAGGGCTCTACCCATGCTTGCTACAAGCACGCTGGTGGCTAAAAAGGCCAGTGTGAGACAGGCAGGTCCAGTTGCAAAAGGCACAGTGGAAAGTCTCCACAGGCTGTATTGGCGAGGCACAGTTCTTTCTGTGCTGTCTTTTTTCTTTGAGACTGATCCTGCATGTGCTCTCAAAGGAAGCAGCAGCATGTATAGATGGTGTGTCTCCATGCCTGCCAATTGGAGGCCAGAGTGGACCATTGATGGTGGTCAGTATGGCCAAGGCTGAGGTGTTGTTTGAGGGAGTCTTTGTATCTCCTCTTCGGGGCTCCTCTCTTGTGGCAGCCGGTGGCAAGCTCACCATAGAGCACAATCTTAGGGAGGCGGTGATCCTCCATCCTGGAGACGTGCCCTGCCCAGCGCAGCTGCGTTCTCAGCAGCATGGCCTCAATGTAGGTGTATAGATAAGCCATACCTAGCCACACTGCAACACACAGGTGTGTGTGTGTATTTTACAAGTCTTTGACAGAATACATGGCATGATCACACATATAGGAGTATGTTGCCCAGAACTGTTAGTCCACTTGAAACCATTCACATATGAGCATGTGTGACATGCTGAAAAACATAAGTAATTGTGGCATTGTTACTGTTCCTGCCTTCGGTTCACATCTGTTGTCTTACAAGCAGATGAATGTTGCATTGACACCTCAGGCACCCAGGACTTTCAGCTTGTGGGACTGCTGAAAGGCCACAGCAGTATTTCAACTTTGTTCATATTGTTGGCTCTTCAAAGTCAAAAGCTTTCCTAAGCTGCTGCCCACAACCAATTTGTCTGATCATTTTGCCTCTTATTTCCTGGTGGATTTTTCCTGTGGTTTTAGCCTGCTTGCAACAAAGACAAGAGTAGCTTTCAGCCTGTTTCTGAATTTGTTCACTTCTTTGAAAGTCTGAAGCTAGGGAACTTATTCACAGAACTTACTTGGTGTTGACTAGATTTAATGATATGGTCTACAGATCAGCCTAAATATGTGTGTCTCCATTCCTGATCAAAAATTAGGACTTCATTACAGTTCATCTGATCCATTGACTCTTTTTTGTCTTGGAATGTAACTCAATTAATTAATAGTTATATAAATCAATTTTATTCATAGATTGTTCACAAGCAGGAAAAACTGAAAAATTCAATACATAAGTGATTAAATTTTGCCTATACTTTTTAAGAAGTGCAAAGCCAAAGTGACTGTCCAGTTTACTTCCTTTTTATTTTTTTTTTTTGTAATAAATATTGCCAATGATGCTCAAACCAATTTAAGAATAAAAATTTAAGACCAAAGTGTATCATCTTCTAGTTTTAATCTGTCTAAGTGTAGCATACAAGAACATAAACATTACTCTGCATTTCTCACAGAAATTACACAGAATTCTAAGGCTGGTTATCAACTTATTTTAATTATTTTTCAACACAGAAGGAATGTTATACTTAGGAACAATCTAAAGGAACTAATTATTTGCAACAGACTGGGCATCTATTCAAAGTCACTTCGTTTTTATTCTGTGACAGTAATTCAATCTGTTTGTTTGGTATACAACCCAAACATATATATACTTATAGATCCAGATGTTTGAACAGTAGATTGTTAAAGGGCAATACCATTAGAGTTTTGAAGCAAATTAGAGGCATTATTTTAAGGCCTGAGCTACAGACCCTTCTTATCTTTCCACTAAATATCATAAGATACATGTAGTGTTGATTTTCACATCACAGAAATTTTTCACCTTCAGGGAAAAATAAACCAATAACTTTTCTATGATTCCATATTCTGAATATTTTTCTTTCTTTAAACTCTCATAGCTATTCTCTTTTAAAAGAAAAGGAGTGCATCAGGAAATCCTGTCATTTCATGTAATTCCTTTGAGCCTAAAATCATCTTTTCTGTTAGTGGGTCTTTTCAGGAAATACTAATGTTCATGTAACAGAATAAAGGCAAGGTTCAACTACTTGTTACGTAAGTCAACAGTGCACCCTGGAAGAAATGGTAACAGCACACTGGGCTACTATGCAAGTGTAGTCAGTAAATGGTGGGAAGATAATATTTCCGTTTCCATAGCTTTCAAATCTGGAATTTCACATTCAAAGTTGGATCCTCAGCGCAAGAAAGGTGCTGCTAAGTTGCAGCAAGTTCAGGGAGGAGTCACCATGGAGCACTTACCCTCCAAGGAGAGCCTATGGGAGATGGGCTTCTTCAGCCTGGAGAAGAGTTGGCTAGGGATAAGGAAGTATCAGAGCATTCATCAAATACTTGTATGAAGCGTGGTGAGAAGGGTCTTCATTGAAGTGAATGAAAAGACAGGCATACTAACCAAAAATTGCCTAGAAGAGTTGTGGAATCTCTCCTCTGGTGTTTGATCTCCTATTTGACCCTTCTCTGAGCAGATGGTTAGACTACAGCCCTCCTGAGGTTCCTCCAACCTGAATTATTTTATGGCTCTGCTCTGTACTAAGCAACACATAGAAAGTAACCAAGAGCAGTAATTTTACTGTCCTAGTTTAATATGAAAATTGAATTTGCAGTGCTGAAGGATTTATTTCCCTATAAATACCATCAGATTTTTAAGTTGGCTCGAAATATATTCAATTAAATGTATTTTTATTATCAGAGAGCAGCAAGGGCTGAAAGACAAGGAACGTGAAACATTCACACAGGCTGAGCCCTCCTCAATGGGGCACAGTCCCACAGGGACTGAATATGGGAAGGCAGAGCCAGGGGCTGTGAAAGGGGGCATAAATAGCCATGGCAACATCACAAACTAGGAACCAGGGCCAGGCTACATCCAGGGAGAAGAGAAGAAATGGTGTGGGGGTGAGGCTGGAGATAGGGTACCCAACTTAGGGTTAAAAGTCCTTAAAGAGCTAAGCCCACTACATTGTAGGGCCAAGGTATCCATCCAGCAGGCATCTGAAGACTGGGTGGAGGGCACTGACAGTTCCTGGCTGGGATGAAATGGAACTCCTGGGCTGTGGGCAGAAATGAGGGTCCTAGGTGAGATAAAGTTCTATTGCTGCTTTTCAGTGCCTTGACATATAATCTATCTCAGGTTATCTAAGATATTTGTACTTTTTGTATATATGTTAGGTCCTTTTTCAAAGTGTGATAGCTGCAAGTGTGCAGACTCTGCGGTTTCAATATGTATGTTATTCATGTAAGTAAGCAGACATTCTCTGTTAATCTTTACGACATCATTCATTCTTTATATTTCTGAATTGATAGGTCAGAAATAGCATCATGTGAAGTTTAAAGGATCATAACTTTAACATTTGAAAACAGGTGACCTCTACCTTCAAAATACCTTATAAAACATGATGAAAGAGTGTCTACAACAATAAATTTAGGCATTTAGTTTATCTTAGAGCATTTTATTTTGGCTCTAAATTGTCCTGTGTAAAGGAACTATTTTTTTCCATTGATTTTCTGGAAGACATTGTCTCTTAATTTTGAGAACCAAAATAGGAACCTGACTGTGAACACCTTGAGGGTTTTGAGAGTAGGAACCCTCTAGAGAGCAATCTGTGCAGGCTGGATTGATGGTCCAATGCCAGCTGTATGAGATTCCACACTGGGTTCCTGCGCTTGGGTCACAACAACCCCATGCAGCTTCACAGGTTCAGGAAGGAGTGTCCAGAAAGCTCCCCAGTGAAAAAGGACCTGGGGATGCTGGTCAACAGTGGCTGAACATGAGCCAGGTGTGTGTCCAGTGGCATCCTGGCTTGTGTCAGAAACTGTGGACAGCAGGACCAGGTCAATCAATGTCCCCCTGTACTTAACCATGGTGTGTCTGCACCATGAATCCTGCGTTCAGTTTTTAGCCCCTTACTGCAAGAAGGACACTGAGGTGCTGGAGTGAGTCCAGAGAAGGGCAATAAAGCTGATGAAGGGTCTGGAGTTATATATCTTATGAGGAGAGGCTGAGAGATCTGGGCGTCTTTAGCCTGGAGGCTCAGGGAAGATCTTACCATTCTCTACAATTACCTGAAAGGAGGTTGTAGTAACATAGGGGTCTGTCTCTTCTTCCAAGTAACAAGCAGTAAGATGAGCAAATGGCCTCAATTTGCACCAGGGCAGGTTTGGATTGGATAGTCACATTTCTTCAATGTTGTAAAGCACTGGAACAGGCTGCTCAGGGAAGTGGTGGAGGCACTATCCTTGAAGGTATTCAAAAGACCTGGAGATGTGGCACTTAGGGGCATGGCTTAGTGGTGAAGTTGGCAGTGCTGGGTTAACAGTTGGACTCAATGATCTTAAAAGTCTTTTCCAGCCTAAACAGTTCTGTGATTCCATGATTCTATGAAACCAATCGAAAAGCTCTTATGCATATTCTCGCCTCTGAGACTTAAAAGTTTATACAACTGTCTAGTTTGCCTCTTGATTGCATGCCATAAACTTAAGTGCAGAAATGTATATATATATATGTATATGCAGTGCAGGATTTCAGTCAATTAGAATATTATTGCATTATGGTAAGTCCCTGGTTATTAAGGCCTCTTCTAAATTTGATGCAATAGGTACTGAGTACAAACAAAACTCACCATTGGTACCAATAATTACTTTCCTTTCTTTTAAAAATTTAATTATACAACTTTGTCTTCTCATGAAATTTAGTGAATTATATTTTGAATATTTTAAAAGTATCATCAAATTACATGTCACTTTTCAAAGTTCTGTAAAACACTTTTCCTACCCTTGAAAGGTTTGCAAGTTGAATATGTTAAGACCATACATACATTGCCAATACAGAATACCTCCTTGAATGTTCATTTCTCTTGGACCAACATTAGAAAGTAAATTAATTAAATTCCATTAATTAAAGCTGCAAAAACTTGATGCAGCAAAATATTTGCATATTTTCTGTTACTTTTTCTGTCCAAATACCAGCTCTGAAAAACATAACTGTGGTTAAGTGGTTATTACTATCAATAAGGACTTATGCCTTGTTCTGATTAGACACTATTATCTTTACTCTGTGACACATTAGCTTCTCAAATAAATGGCTCATTCTTTTAACTTTTCTGAAAGTGTTCATCTACTTCAATGAATCATTGAGAACTCATTAGCAGAACTTATTTGTCTGTGACTTGTTTCATACAGAATTATTTTAAAAACTTAAAGAAAAAATGAAGAGGCAATTATAGAATATACTATAAAGTAGTCTTAAATTTAATGACTTTTACTGATTTATTTTCCTTCCTCCCCACCCCCATTCATTTAGTAACAGTCAACCATTCTGTGAATTACCAGGAGTTATATTGTCCCTGACATAGTTCAAGCGATAAAATCTTTGAAACTAAAAGTACTATCAATAGAAAATCTACTGTAATATGAAAGAGATCTAGTTTGCAAGAGCATGGCTTCACAACTTGAACAAGGAAAGTAAGGAGGTTGTCAGAAAGATTGAAATATGACAAAAGGAAGCAATATCTGGTCTTATCAAAGAGCCTCAGCTAGTGAGAGAATTGTCACTGAACTGGGACTTCATGGGAAACCTGAGCAGTTCAGGAAAGATAATTGGATTATTGTGAACTTGAAAGCATGTTGAAAAAGATAATAGGAATGAAAGAAATCTACAGATGGCAGGGGGAACAAAACCCCACCAAACCTCTTCCATTGATTTGTTTAAATTTTAAAATAGAAAAGGGGAATTTAAATCTTAGATGAATAACTCATCTTCTTAATGAGGCTCAATCTTACCATAACATATGGAAATGTCAAAATAATTTCTTATATAGAAGAACCAGATGCAGTAGATAATAGCTTTGCAATCTGCAAAAGTTACCTGTCAGTAGTCTGGGAAATCCTTGTATTGATTAGAAAACTCCTAAAGAAAAGACCTAAATTTAAATTGCCACCCTGCTGGCAAATTTAGCTAAATTCAAGCTGGTGGGTGTCTCCCAGTCCAGATTGTTGCAGTTGTTCCACTTGTATGGACAATTAAGTATTTATTTCATCAGAGATTTCAATCTCTATGATTCCAGGGGATTATTCAAAAAAGTATAACATTCTTTTTCAGCAAATTTGTGTAACCCAGATAGATACTAGTGTTTATCTCTTCTTTTTCAACTTTACTTTAAAATGCAGATTTTTTTCTCATTCAAAAATTTGGTATTTAAAATATTATTTTTTGCAGCAAAATGTTTTTGAGTCTGTTCTTCTCAGTTTGTTGTGATGAACTCCATGCATTTTAAAATATGTAGTTAAAAGTCTGTAACAGAAAAATAATTCATATGATCTGAGTAACATTACAACAGAAGAATTAAATCCTTTGTATATTTCCAATATTTAGATAATCTTAATATGAAAATATATCATACCTTGCTACACAAAACCCTTTTTATGGTGCTGAAAAAATAATCTAGAGACTTTCACTGTGGTGAAAGAATTTGCTCTTTTATTGTCTTTGTAGTTATTCAATTAAGCCTTAAATTTTGAAGCTGGTTTTTTTTTTCAACTTTAATAAAGTGCCTTTTTCAAATGAAATATTTGCTATATTCCTTAAATTCCTGCTGAATTCTATTAACCCCTCATATGTTCTCTTTAATGTGTTTGTCTATTTTAATTGAATTTTCCTGTCCTGGAACTTAGTGAATAAATAGGAAAACCAAAAGTGAACAAGTAGCACTTGGCTATACTGACAGACAAAAAGGTAAAAATGAGAAAATTAAATAATCAGTAAAGTCTGTGCGAGAAACTCGCTATTGACGCTAAAAAATTGGCAAGATTAGAAAAAAAAGGACTCAGTGTCTAGAAAGACATCCCCACCCCTATCCCAAGTCTGTAATAGACCAGGAGGGATCCAGGACATTGTAGTATTTCATTTCAGATACAGTGATATTTTTTAAATAATCTCTACAGTGTCTGTAACTGCGGAACGTCTGCCATAGAAAATGTAGAGGATTCTAGGTCACTTCTCTGCTGTGAACTGTTAAGCAGAAGCTTTGAATTAAAAATGCTTCTTGTCAGCATTTCTACTGCTTACAACATAATAACAGCAGCAAAACTTTTAAAATAATTTTTAAATTGTGAAAGCGAAACCATTCAGGCCCTTTCAGTTTTCAAGTGTCAAGAGTCCTAGGCCTTCAGCTCCAGAGCAGACTGGAATCTTGTATTTTTAATTTCTGTAATCTAGTTGGATAATATAGCATCTGTGATACCTGGGACCATTTGCTCAATGACTGACCACAAGTTAGGATGACCAAATGATACTTTTTGTTTGAACAGAAAAAGTATGTCGAATATTCAGCAGGCAGTCTCATGGAAACAAAACTTTGCTTTTATAAGTAAAATTTTCAGTCTTTTCACTGAATGCCAAAAGCAAGGAAACAAGACTTCTTGCCCTTAGTTCATTTGTACTGCTCCCTATTACATTAGTGTGAGTTGTATGAGTGAATTGAAAGTAGGATTATAGCTTAATTATCCTGACACTTTCACTGTGCTGCACAGAAACCATACCAATACAGTAAGTTAAATGCATCTTACAAAAAATTAAATGGATACATAAAGTGGAAACAATTTTCTCATGTGATTCAGGTCTTTAGAGGAAAGGGGGCTAAAAAGAATCTAGGTCACTTGTTTAATCCTGATTTCAGCTTCCATTTTCTTTTTTTAAATATAATGGAAAGGGAGAATACTGCAATGCAAATATTGCAATTTTTTTAAATATTTCCATGAATGTTCTCATTATTGTTGTTATTTTTTTCATTATTTTGTTATTTTAGGGTTTTTTTCATCATGAATCAATCATTCCTTATATTTTTAGATGTTAAAAATTAAATCTTCATGCACTGAAACCAAAGGGGTTTATTCCAGCTTTATTAAAAGGCAGTTATCCCAAAGAACTGTATTTATTTTGTCCTCTGAAGTCCCTATTCATGTCATGTTTCTGCATGTGTCTTGTGATGTTTATGAATCCATTAAATATATTCTTCTATCTGGATGTCCAGCCTTGACCTCTGTCAAAAATTATAGAGGTCAAAATGAGTTTTTAGTCATGGCAAAGTAATAAAATCAACTTCCAACAGTATCTGATGAAGACAGAGATGTATGTCTAGTTGTACAGGACACTACAACCTCTTTTAATTTGATACAGATTAAATAGAAAATCCTAGCTGCAGTATCTGTAGTAGTTATTCTCTCAGATGGAGTAACTGTGAGTGGAAGATTTCTAATCTGTTCTACTGTGTGTGTAGCTAGAGGTTCTTTGACTTAACCTTTGAGAAATTTAAAACCTGCATTATATTTTCAGTCTTTTCACTGAATGTTAAAAGCAAGGAAACAGGGTAAGACTTTTTATCTTCTAGTTTAGATAAATTATGTTATTACAGAATTGCTTATGGGTTGGGTTAATCTTGTTTAGTCACAGTTGTTAACAGTATTGATGTCTGAAGGTGAGTTAATTACTGTTCTTTTACTGTAAGTGAAGGGAAATAAAGCATGAGCCACACAACTTGGTATAAAACTGATGTCATTCATTAAGCTGATTAACTGTTCTTTAAATATGTTGCTTTCAACTAATTATAAATGGAATACAGATGAACAGTTCATAGACAACTACACTATAGATGTCTGCATTTATTATTATCATCTGTTGTTCTGGAAAGTCTGGTTTTTTGCTTCCTAGTGATGTATTTTTTTTGCTTTACTTTACTTCGCTTTCACACAAAGGCAGTAATTAAGCACTTGATGTCGCAAAACCTGACTGATGCATAGGATGTGGAGTAGGAGTAGTTTTTTCAGCTATTGTCCTGTGTCTATCTGTTGAGCAGCAGTGCTATCAGCTTTATTACTCATGACCTGGGGACCAACATTAATTAAAGAGAACTATTGTTTCATGTTCACCTTTGGCTATAATGAAAGGATGCTATTTGCCCACCATTCTACAGGGTTGTTTGGGTCTAGTCACATTCCTCAAGTGACCTTGTCATCTCTGTAACTCAGGTCACACTGGCATAGTCAAGATCTGGAAGTATAACAGAACCAAATTTTTCCAGTGAAAGAAAAAAAAGCCAGCTGGGATTTCACCTAAGAGTTCTTGAACATTTAAACTAGGGAAGCTCAATTTAGGTTACCAGCACTGTTGATAAAATTATAATTGGTTTAAGCTTCTTCTGCAAATATCAGCTAACTTCAGGCATCTACAGTGTATATATGACCTAGACACTCTAAACTTCCTTTTTAAGTTGGAAGAAAAAGAGGTATGCTTCAAATGTGACATTTATCTGGTCTTTGTAGTCATTTATATTAGGAAGGCAAAGTCTTACCCCATCATCTTTCATCAGTCCTAGCAGCAGCCTTGCTACCACACAGATTTTATTTCTTATCCAAATGTTACCAATACAAATACAAGTATAGCTTTCCTCCACACAGAGTGCTTCTCAAAGATTCCCATTATTCTGGAAATTTAATTTCAAATTTTTGCTGTTAAGGGCCTGCCTCCTGATTATACTGCTATTAACAGTGATTCCTAGAGCCTCCTACATAGAGCCCTATATCAGAAAATGCATTTCCTCCATCCACATCACATCTGCCTCTTGCAACTACATCAAAATTAAAGATAAAACAGTGATCCCAGCTTGAGCTTTTAAAGAACAGTTCCATGGTTTTAATTTACAAGGATCCTGATTAGAGCAGATGGAAAGGCATTTATGTGGCACCGACTGAATCACTGCAGTTGTATATATACTAGTAAAACAAACGTCTAGAGAATGGGTCTAGACCGATCCTAACAGGTGATCATCTCTGCCATTTAGTTGTAAAAATATTTATTCCCTAGCATTTTTTTCTGTTTGCATTTAATTAGTGCCCTGATACAATTCACAGGCATGATGTGGGGGATTGCATGTATGGATGAGGCTGTCATGATATTGGAAAAGTATTAAGATGTATGGATTATCACCATGGCTTTCCAGTGATTCTCAGGGGTAGAGCAGGATTGCTGACCTATTTCTTTACTAGCATATATGTACCCCCAACCTCCCGGTATAAAAAGCACATGCTGTGCATAATTTTACCAGCTACCTAGGTTTGTATTTTCTCATGCTCAGTATACAAATCTAGGAACTAGCTTTCCTTGGTACTTCACTTTTCTGTTGTATAAGACATGGAAAGTCATTTTTCAGGTTTTACCTTGGAAAATGGATGTTTAAAATCTAGATAAGGCAACACAGGATCTGGCAACTTTTTGACTGTTAGATCATCAATGAATTATTTCTCAAAGCCGTTTAAAAGATAATTAGCTAACAATTTCAAAATTATGTCAAGGAAGTGGAAAAGTCACTTTTATCATGCTTTGATAACATTGGAAAAAACAATCATTTCAAAGTACACAGTCTTGGAGATGAGATAAAGTATCATTTATCCTAAGATGATGGGCTTAAATGAATGAGTTTCATGATTCAGGAACACTCCACAAGAAGTTAGGAAAGGTGCATTTTTGTCCTGGAAAAAAGGAGCAGGTATGTGTCCAGCTGAGAAAAAGAGCCCTTGGGGAAAAAAAAACCAAACAACAAAACCAAACAAAACAAACAAAAAACGCCCACCACCACCACCACCACCAAAAAAAAAAAAAACCAAAAAAAACCAAAAAAAAACCCACCAAAAAAAACCCCCATACCAACAAAGATTGCTAGGCATATGGTAGTCTGGCTTTCTCATTTGTAGCTTAAGTTAATTAATATGTTTCTAGGTCATTAGGAAACTTCACTTTGTCTGTAAAGTTTCACATGATATAGATTAAACATGAAAGAACGAACAATTACTGGTGTAGTGTCACAAATCAATTGAATGCTGCTTAATAATCTTCATTTAATGCAAATCACCACTACTAGTAAATGAATAATGTGTTAAGATAACCATAATTGTTTAATAAATAAGTTTTAGTTTCAAAATTTGTGTTATGTTTAAAGCTACCAGATGGTATCTTAAAATACATCTAACTGTGTTGATCTGAGTTTTGAAAAAATGAAGTTTTAGAATGCTTTTGACATGTCACTTCTAACCTTAGACTCTGATTTCTCAAGTCATTCAAGAGATGACTGTTTTGGAAGACATATAAAAAGAAGAAAAGAAAAAAAACCATAAGTCAATGAACGGGATGAGGGAAAATAATATACAAATAGAGAAATAACTCTGAATATTATATTAAGGTATTAGCTTTTTTTGTATATAAAATATATCAGGCAAAATCTGACTTAATTTGAAATTGATGTAAATGCAAAATTCTCTACGAGTCAGTGATGCTGTTGATACTATTTTAACCTATACCCTGGGGCAATTGCCTCAGTTTGAAATCAATACATCTACATTATTTTAAATTTACTGCAGCATTGATGAGATCTGTACTTTGCTGTTCAACATTATGAATAATATGAATATTATGAAGCATATTGCAATCAGTGTCTTGAAATATATAAATATCTGCAAGATTTCTGATACTGCAAATCTCTGACACTGAAGAAAATCAAAGAAAAAAAAAGCAAAAGAAGGTTTGCACAATAGGACACCATGGCTCCATTATTTCTCCCATCACTAAAGTTACTTTTCATGAAAACATCACAAAATACCAGCAGTATAAGCAATGTATCTTTCCTCTGCTTCTTGCAAACAGGACACTGTCATGCCTTTCATTCCTGTAGAAAGTAGACCCCGACTGCCACTTTCCTGGCTCTGCTAATTGAAAACAAGGATTAATTCTTATTAACATCAAGAAAAATACGGGCAGGCAGGAAGACATACTATAGTAATATAGTGCAGATATTTAGTTCTGCTGCTCCTATAACAGACCCTCTTCTGCTGTGGTTCTGTTTTGCATCCTATTTAACATGCTTGGAACATGGAAGTATGTGCATTTGATAGTAGAAATAGTCCCTACATAAAAAAAAAAAAAAAATACTCTGTGCTTTCAAAATCTTTTGCTATTGCCGGTAGAACCTTTCATGTCTGTGGCAGCAGGATGGATAGTCAGTTGCAATGAATAACTGGGCCTGATGATAATGAGAGAGCTAACAGCAAGCCTTTGTGTGTCTCAATTTATATGCAAAATCCCTACGTTCTCCCAGATTGCTGCTCAAAGACCCATTTATAATAGTTCTCCTTAGCTATAATTTTTCCTTAGAGATAGCACTAAATTATGGGATTGCTAAATTATTGTTATAATCAGAAAAGTAGAAATAGAAAACAGATTCCAAGGAAATCTTTAAAAATGTCATGATACCTTCATGCCACTACCAATATAAAATCCAACAGTCTGGCCTATTACAGAATGAGTTATTCATTCTGCCAAGCTATTTTGAAATGAAATATATTAATGAAATGAAAAATGTAATGCCCTGATAATGTACTTTGTTTTAGATGCTATATTTTTATCAGTGATTTCAAGATATTACACAGAGTTAAAACATTTTGGAAACAGACAAGTCAGGGAAAAATGAGATATATAAGCATAATGAAAAATGATTTAGTTCATTACTTAATCCAAAACACCATATAAGTAGTGCACTGCACAATATAAAGTGTTTTCAAAAGAGTAATTCAATGGTATTTCCAGGATGAGAAAGCAGTAGGTTTTGACCAAGAAAGGTTTCTGAAAGCAAGACTATTGAAAGCCAAAATGCAGAGGTAGATTAAACCCAAAGTAAAATCTGAACTGAGGAAAAAGTTACTTTGAATTCTAGGAATATGTAATTTTCAGTACAAATACCAAAACACCTTTAATAAACTAAAAGCTAATTAGTTTCACCAGGTAAACATTCTTCAAATTAAAACCATCTCAAAATAGTTTGATTTAAATCCAAATAGTAATCTTGTTAAGAAATGGGCAAGGTCAGCTAAGAAATATTTTATGTAATGAAAAGGTTTGAGATAGTCATATAGCATAAAGCATATATTAATAAAGTTAATTAACAATACAGATTCTTATCTGAATACATTTCATGCACATGATATACTTAAATGATTAATTTAATCTCCTTGCCATGGTGTGCCATGTTTACATCCTAACTTCATGAAATGCTTCTTCAGCACTACCTTTGCAGATGATTTAAAAACAAAACAAAACAAAACAAAACAAAAGGGTTGTTCAGGTTTTTTGTAGCATTTAATATTTAGCTTAAGGAATTACTGTCTTTTGAAGTATTGCAGAGTGGATTACTTATCATTATTTAGATGTATTTAATAAGGGTGTCTCATATTTTCCGTTGTTTATTATGTTAAACTTAAAATGAATTTTTCCCCTATTTTCCAATTTTTAGTTTCTGTGAGGAAGCCTTTTCTTCCTGCCTGAAAACCCTGAAATGTTTTGTAAATTCTGTACACTCTCAGAGATTGTCATCCAAAGATGAGCTAGACCAAACACTGGAAGTGAGATGAGGGTCCCTTCACTTCTCTGATCCCAAGGGTTCTGCTGCTGACAGCAAGTGAAGGACACAATATAAGGCAAGGCCTATACTTTTTCTGGCTGTCAGGAAGTACTTCTGGAGTAAAGGAGGATGGACTTGCAGAAAATCCTTGTCTCTTACAGAAAGTGGAAGATCATTTGTAAAATGAGAAGAAATGGAATAATAAGCTTCTTTGATACCTTTTTTTAAAAAAAATACATTTTCCCCCTGCCTATCACAACCTCTTTGTGCTTCATTTAACTTAAAAAGAAAATTTATTCTTTTGTAATTCTATATTTTTGTTTCCTTGAAAATTATCAAATTCATGCCTAGTATGTAAAATGCGTAACTTAATAAAAATTTTAGATTTCCTTCAGTTTTGGTTTCCAGCTGTAAAATCATTAGATTTTGTAACACAGTTTCAAAGACACGTGAGTAATGTCTTTCATCTTACAGTATGATTAGCACTCCAGATCTTAACCTGTCATTAAATAAGCAGCATCATCCTTGAGAAATTAAAATTTGAAAGGCCTTCTAGAAAAAAATCCGCTATGTGAGCCCTCTAGATATTCCAGTAATTGTGTCACTACCCTCTACTGTATATCTTCAAAACTGTTGACTCAGATAATTTAAAATCATCTAAAATGACCTGAAGCTAGTGTGGTTTTCACAGCAGAAAAAAGATAACTGAAAATAATAATATCAGAAAGAGCTGATATGAACATATGGATGTATGGATTTGCTTCATAAATTTTCTTTTTTTTGAATTGTTCTTTTTGCAGATGGTATCTTGCCAGAAAAATTTCTGTCTGATTAATGTTCAAAAGGAAAGCCTGAGCTGTGAAGGCTGTCTGTTATATACTCCATATATGTATGCATATCCATATACATAATATGTATGCATATTCCTCTTGCTAAGGGTAGAGAGGTGTTTAAATGAAAATATTATTTCTTAAACTAGAAGCAAGAAGGATCCCATAAGTTAAAGAATTTTAGAAATATAAATGGATATTAATAACATTGTCAAGTGAAGATTATGTAATTATCAATAGGTCATTCAAATGGATCCAGAACTAGTGAGGACTAAAATTTATAGAATTGATCCATTACTAATTAAAAACAAGTGGCATTTCAAAAGCGATTTCACTAGGAATTGAGGTGATGTAGTTTGAGTTCTTGAATTCCATCTGTGGATTTATGTGTATTTGAGGTTGCCTTGAAATCCATTTCTAAGCCTTTGTAAATAAGTCTCCCTTTCGTCTGATGCCGTGGTGAAGAAGGCCACTTCAGTGTTGTTTGATACTCTGACATGTTCAAATTGAAAGTACTTTTAAACAATAACTAGCATTTCTGGACACTGCTGATACTTGGAATTTGAGTCTCAGCTGTGAGCCAGAGGACTGCAGTGCTGAAAACAGCACTGACTTCTGAGGAGCAAGCAGAATAGTTGATGACGCAGTCAAACTCTTGAGTTGTTCTGGGTATTGTTTTCCATTTTCACCACCATGACCAGATTAATTTCAGTAAAGATGAAGCAGAAAGCAGTGCAGAGAAATGAATATACTTTTCCAAGAAAATTTATTATACCTCTTTAGCTTTACATAACAAAACATGCACTTGGCCTGTCTATTTGTAGAAACAAGCTATATCTGAGACATTTTCTCTCATCTGTAAGTTTTAAATAAGTATCTAAATATAATTCCTTCACACATATACATAGAAATATAGAAAATGATAATAAAAAAATTATTTATTTCTTTGGTCATAATGATGTTCATCATCAAGAATAGTAAGTCCATTTTCATTTTGATCTTGATATCTTTTCACATTGTTAAGTTTTTGTTCAAACACAAGTAAATAAGTCAAAGGTTTTAGTAACTAAATAATCCCATAAATTTTAGTTTTGGGAAGGCTGTTACTCATATCAGCAATGCAGCAATGCCATGAAACAGCTGCTAAGAAGAGTTTGTAACTGAATTTAGTAAATAATTTTGTTTCCAAATATCTTTTATTTCACAAAAGCAAATAAAAAATTATAAACAAATAAGGACTTTTATCCTCTACTCTCAATCTAATTTTCAATATGTTACAGAACTAATGTACAACAGTTAGCACTGAAGCTTTCTCAACTGTATTAAAAATTGCTTTTTAAAACTGTTGGTGAGGGGGATAATAGTATAAGTTTGAAATGCTATCTAAAATTTATCTCCAGTTTGCAGATCTGATTAATTTAGGTTTTGTTACCTTTTTATAACAGTTCTGTTAAATACAACAGCAATAAACTCTACCATAACTGTACTTTATACTTAAATCCTCTTGTAAATATAACATAGGAAAGCAGAAATGCACATACTCATTGCAGTTGAGAGATTATACATTTTTGCTTCTGTCCCAGCATATTCCCAGTATCTTTGTGCAAAAGTTGTTGATGTAAGAGAAGGCAGAACATTACATGACTTAACTGGGAGATTTAAAATGGAGTAAACTACTGGGGAAAAAAGAGACACAGAAGTATAGTCAGAAGTTTCAGCTTACATAAGCTAATCCATTACAATAAGAATTAAAAACTCTATTTTCTTAATGAAACATATATTTAGAGGGAAGAAAATTTGTCAAAATGAAGACTTGTTTGATTTTCCTTAAATTAAACACGACACAAATCTTATCAACAGTGTAATCCTGTAGTCTTATATCTGTTAGTAAATATTTGATTAAATGATAAAGATTAAAAGCTTTTCAGAATTTCCAGATGCTACCCTGAGCCATCACTAACATCCAGAAAGTTCATTGCCAAACTAACCTCGGCAAAATATTGAGTTGAGTGTTCAGGGTGCTGAGACGCAAACCGAGAAGTCTGGACAACTGTAAATTTCCTTGATCTATACATTAATGCAGCAAACACCTGATAAACATGCCAACGCTAATTACAAAAGTGCTTCAATTGTTACAGATATGTCTGATAAAAATAGACTTTTTCCCTGAATGAAAACAAAGCAACAAAGTACAAAATGGATTTTTCTCCTTATTTTTCTTGTTCACCTTTATTTTGTAGAGCAGAAAGGAGGAAAAGCCTGAAACGTTCATCAGTTCATTCGTATCTGGTTTTTTGTCTATCAATTGACACTTATCTTTTTCTCCTCATACATTAAAGTAGAATTCTATATCCCATGATTGAACATGTCAGATATAGACCAGAGGATAGATTTCTGCGTATTCCTTACCATTTCACACTGTATTAACAGCCTACTTGTATAACATATATTTTTTTGACGCTATTTAGCTCTTCTAACATACCAATCTGTCACTCTTTAAAGAAGTTTTGCAAAGATCTCTACAAGATATATGATCTTTCATTGAGTTAGCACCACAACGAACACTTCATAAGCTCTGTCAAACAGTGATTTGTGCAGTACTGCAGCAGGCTTTTCCAAGAACATTTTTCTTTTTCTCAGTAAAAGCAGAGAATATTGAAAGTATTTAAAAGCAGAAGCTGACAGAGTGTTGTTCAAGTAATTTCTCAAAATAGAAATGCCAGTAAGTTCAAAGATGTGCCTGTCACAGCTCTTTCAGAATTAACCTGTCATGTAGAGATAGCCAGAGAAACGATGGCCTATACAGAAGTATAATGAGAAGTTAATTAAAATCTTGAATTATTTTAATGATAAACCTCTCTTTCAAATTATGACCACTTCTACTCATTCCAATAAGAAAAGAGTCAAGAGAGGAATGACCAAGAGCAGGTAACATGAAAAGATATGACTAAAAGCAGCTTTTGTTCTGGAAGCCAGCATGAAGGGTAACTATATTTATTTAAAGTTTATATTAGTTATAAAAAGAGACTTTAAAGAAAGAAAGTTACTATTTCTACATCACATGGATTATCCAGCAGATGCTCTCCATCATTTTATCTCTAAAATAAGATTAAATGCATTTTATTAGTTATGTCTCAAAAGAGTTATATTAAAGCAGGAATAACAAAGCAAATTGTTTGATCTCTGCTCCTGCAAGACTCCGACTAGAAACTACAAACAGCACTTTCTGATATTAAAATGTCTGGGAGAAAAAATTATGCCAACAATAATCCACAGCCCACAGTGAAAAGTGCACTGAATCATGCAAATTGGTATGTTAGTTACTTCTTTACTATAATTAACAACTTTTCCCCCATCTCCACAAAGGACAGTTTGTATAAAGCAGTGCCCCCTATGCCAAGTGCTGGTTTCTTCTAGAAGAATGTTGGTACATAAATCAGCTTGAATGCTCTTTCTTTCTTCTGAAATTTTAAATTCTTCCTGCATAACGAAATCACGTTTCGTCAGACAATACATTACTTTCATTCTTCCATGCTTCAGAAGTATGAAAATGTTTTTCCAAATGTGCCAGGGAACTTGCCTCCAGCATAAGGCAAAGCACAAAAATTTTGAGACTCAAGAGATGTTCTCTAAGAACTGCACAAGCCCATCCAATGAAGGTGATAATAGAATGCTGAACACCAACGCTAGGAAGAAATTCTTTACTGTGAGGATGGTGAGGCACTGGAACAGATTGCCCGGAGAAGCTGGGATGATCCAGCCCTGTCAGTGTTCCGGGCCAGGTTGGATGGGGCTTTG
The DNA here is from genome assembly GCA_013400415.1 of Scytalopus superciliaris. NCBI lineage: Eukaryota > Metazoa > Chordata > Aves > Passeriformes > Rhinocryptidae > Scytalopus > Scytalopus superciliaris. The sequence goes on from VXBX01005027.1 coordinate 151,214, forward strand.
AGCAACCTGGTCAAATGGAATGTCAGGGGGGTTGGAACCAGATGATCTTTCTACCAAACCATTCTATGATTCTAATGTTAATTCTTGCACTAAGAAAATTATAGCATAATGCTGAAAAAAAGTAGCAATTACAGTCGTTTCTAAACTGAAGGACATCTGGAAGTTCTTACTAAAAGTGAAAAGGAAAGTTGGAATAGGTGGGAAAAGCATACTTCAGTTCTTAGTGTTTGAAGTAGAATGAACCTTTTCTTCCATGGGGAAAGATGACTGTTTTGTAAGGTACAATATTGTGGGTGCACAGCTCAGCACTGATATATAAACCAAAATTTTTTGTGGCATATAAGTTATTCAAAGGTTTTGGGCTTGATCTTAATGACTGGCCTGTGGCAGATGTTTATTCACATTGCTGTCCATTAGTTTGATCACACCATATTTCCTGGTTAATGACTCATCATGTAAGTAACTTGGACAAGATCAGTAATGTTCACCTTATGAAATGGAGTCAATAGGTCATCATGCATTTCAGCACTGTGGAATTATCAGCATAAGCACTATTAAAGGCAGAATCATGAATCTATCCTTGAGCTAGTATTTTTAAATGTTCTCACATATGGACATTTTTAATGAAATATTCATATTATACCTGAGATGAACATTAGTCAGAAAGACCTTTTCTAGTAAAAAGGACTTCATTAGGTAGCCATCTGCTTCAGACCTTGAATGGATGATTGTGTTTAGAAAAATGACTCTTAGAATAGCACTTTATTATGCCAAGTCTTCATTTTTGATGTGTTTCTGAGTTGTATTATAAACACTGAGAAAAAATAGCAAAATAAAGGAGTTCTACTACTATTAGTTGTAGACTTTTAATCATAATTTTTCTTTTGTTTAATTTAACAAAAGTATTTTCAGCTATATGCTGAATACACAATCTTTGAGTACAGTTTGATATAAACAAAAGGGGTGACACTTCCATTGTAATGTAGAGTGGAGATTTTATTTCAGCATTTTGATAAAAATATTTTGATTCACAATAAGACATGTTGTATTTTACAATAAAATACTTTTAAATCACAGTTTTTCTCTATTACAACAAATTAACGCTCATAAGAGTATGAATACTTATTAATGACAGATATACAATGTAATAAAATATGGCTAACAGAAAAAACTGTGTCATGGACATACATAGTCCGAAAGATATGCTGGTGCATCATGAAGCATTCACAAAAAATACTTTAAATGCAAACTTGGAGTAAGGATTTTAAATTTCTCTTGATGTTCTGAGACCTCGAGACACTTAAAAGGATAAAGAGTTTGTGTTCTCTAAAGAAGATGTTTTGTTGTAAAGATAAAAACATTCAAAAAAGTAATCTAGTATTGACTAAACAAAGTCACTGCCCAACCACCATGCATCCATATTGAGCAGTGTTCTCAACCTAGCAGGTGAGAAGCACCACAGAATGCAAAAAAGGTTTGGTGATATCCTCATGACACCCCAGAAAGCTGATTATGAACTTTGCCATCAAATAGAAGAAGGGCATTAATTATATCAAGGAATGGTTTGCTGAAAAAAAAAAAAAAAANGAAAAGGTTTAATAAAAAAAAAAAAAAAAAAAAAAAAAAGGCAAACAAAAAAAACCCAACAGCTGTGATATAGATTTTGGAGAGAATAATGATTCAATAATCAAAAGGAAAATTATAAACCATAAAACTTTATAAATGAAAACTGAATTACAGAACCAAGGTCTTTCTTTTCTCAAAATGGCTAAAACAAACATTTTGAGAACAAGTACAGGAATAGACCTAACTTTGTTAATATGTCTTCTGTAAACAGTGTTGTTACATGTTGTTCATGTAGCAGAAATATCTTTTTTTTTTTTTTGGGGGGGGGGCTTTTTTAGAACAAGTTGAGAAGTTCAACATACCAAAGGTTCTCTACCTTGAGTGCTATAAATGGAAACATTCTTGTGTTACTGGCAAAGAAGATGAATCCAGTGATTGTTTCAATGTACTTAGAACCAAAATCAAATTCAGTATAAAAATCTACATTTAAAGTTCCCTTAGAATACACTCTTAAAAGATACCCTTAAACTAATCAGTAGCTTTACTTTATACAATTGAGCTCATCTGTCATTTTTTGGCATGCAAATAATTTCAAAAAGAAGAAAAAAGCAAACTTATCCCTTAAAAATAAGTAAGAAACTGGAACATAATTAGCTATATTATCTTTAGTGAACAGTAGAGACCCTAGTGACATAACTATTGCAAAGATATTTTTCAAGAATTAAGAAGACAAAAAGAAAAAACATCCCTTACCTTCTTTTTCTTGTTGGGGAAAAAAAAAAACCAAACTACCTTTAGTTTGCCTGTTTATAGTTAAATATCAGAATATGACAGTCTTTTCTGACTGAGCCACAAAAAATGCAGAAATTAAAAGAAAAACTTCAGAGAAGTTTTGACTGTTAGACAATGTTTCTGTCACTGCTGTAAATAAATGTGAATTGCAGAATAGTGACTTGCACTTGTATCTTGAGGTGATAGATTTGTTGTAATCAAGGGATAACCACTTTTGTTCGTGAACTACAAACAGAGAGACATGGATTTTGGGAGAGGGGTTTTATTTGATTCAATACCTAGTTTAATATATCTATGGTGTTCGTGGTAGATCTTCCAAGACATTCAAATGTCTCTTCCTTTGCTCTCTGAACCCTACATATTTGTGCAGTTAAATTGACACTTAGATTTTTTTCCTTTGCTGCACTGATATTGCCTACTCCAAATTTTTCCTGTGGTTTCCTTCACTCTCTAATCTCAAGAGGAACAGGTATATATATGTACATTTCAATATGTGTGTAGGAAGACAACAGTACTCACTAGTTAATTCTTCTACTCCCTAATAGATCTAAATCTAGACCATACTTACTAATATATTACATACTTACTAATATATTCTGTCCACTGTGAATGTGGACAGAAGAGAAAGAAAAATAAACATTTTGAGGGAAAAGGACAAAGTATTATGAGGTAGAAGCCATGTATCTAGCTTATTGTTTTAGTTTATAAAACCTTTGGAAAATTATCTGCAACTAAAATAAACCATTATAAGATTCCATATAGATGAATTTTGGATGATGGAATTTCAGGCTACTTCATGTTGCTGCAAATGCATCATCTGCCCTAATATTTGGGACCCTCGGGTTGTATATCCCTCTCTATAACTATATACATACTACATGCCGCACTTCTGAAATCAGCCTTGAGTCTTCAATACCAAAGCATTCTGGCTTTGAAGTAAGACAAGATATATATGCATAACTTTTCCAAGGAATATCTGTGTACAGACATGTTATAGTAGTTCCAGTTACACCAAGCCCTGTCCCAGATGACGACTGGAGTGGTCACTAGAATGGCATATTCCCTGGACCATATTCAGGTTTCTGTGGCAGAGGAATTACTGTATTGAAATAGTAGACACAGGTGAACAGGCAATCTAGGACTGGTATCATGCAGTAATAGAGGGAGATACCCAAACTGAGAGTGTAGGGACACCAGAAGTATTTAATTTCAAAACTACTAAAGGAAACAAATATTAGTCTCTATTGGGAATATTACATAGGTCTTTCAATGAGTGAGTATTCTTGAAGATGTATGTGTTGACAGTATTTTTCACTTTATGTTGGGAAAAATGGGATCATAGTGATTTGCAATAGCTGCAAAAAAATCTGAAAAAATATGGATCAACCCTTTAAAAAAGACAAAATTACTTATGTTCCTAAATTTCTAGTATCATATTTAATGTGTGAAGAACATTAATCTTCAACACTAAGCTGAATGGAATGCAATGGTATGACAAATGCTTTTTATACTGGAATATTTGAAAGTATTTCTTTTGGATATTCAGACTTGAAATTATAAATTTCATGTTTAAGCAGTTTAGGGAGGACACATGCTATTCCTGATTTCATAAATATTATAAAAGAAAAAAGTTACTTCTGACTTAAAATCTTAGTAAAAAGTGAATAAATCTAAAATTTCAATGTCTAATTCTTATTTGTTTCTCCTTGAGTGAATGCTGAAAAAGAGAGTCTAAATTTCTGTCAGCCTTGTTTTTGAAAGAATTGTTGGAAATAAATTATATTTTATCTGATTTAATTTGAATAACTTATTAATTAGTGTTTATAAGTGGCTGAATTTCTGCTAATTAATGTCTTTAAAGGAGTGTGTCCATTCCTGCTAAGCAGAACTCTCTGAAATATATTTTCCCACAGTTCTTTAACAGAATTTCTGTTTATATTAATAGAAATCAGTGCAAAACTTATTGGACAGCAATGAAGGATATTTTAATCTTGTTGTTTTATCATTATGGGGAAAAAAAAAAAAAGAGGACAAACAGGCTCATACATGCCTTGTTTACAAAATTAAATCTAGGACAAAGAAAATACCTACTTGGAAAGAGATTGAAACAACTGGGACAGCTTGCTTTAAAAAAAAGACATGAGAAATAATACACAATAAAAATGCAAAAAAGTAGGATGGTGTAAAAAATTCAATTATGCTTATTTTCAAAGTACTTGAACAAGGGGAAGTTAAAACAAACTAAAATATGGAAAATTTAAAAGGAAATACTTTTCCACCCTTCATATCATTAGTGATTATCAGAATGTCACTGAAGTGAAGAATCTGTGCAGAGATGAATAAAAATTGCAATCTAGTTTGGCAATTCCTGTGTTCCCTGACAGATGACAATCTCAGGGTAACAATCTGTAGCTTTAAATGGCAGGGAGTTGGTAGTACAGTGTCACATTCAGTTTGAAAATAGATGCTACTTATCAAAGAAGACAAATGCAGTTACTTGGTGAATTAGGTCCTCCCTCCCTCTTCCCCCCTCTCTCCCCCTCCCCCCAGTAATGCACTTGTATATGTTCAAAATGAAAATACTAACAAACTAATATACTTTAAAATGTGCAATTTATTTTCTGCTTTATTATCTAGAATCAGGAACAAAATGGCTTGAAGGGTTAGAAGTAGCAGCATACTCCCTACCCACTTTCTTAATATTAAAAAGTTAATGAAAAATGTGAAACATTCCTTTTAGATGAATCATAAAGTATTGCAACTGTAAAATTAGTTTTATTTTAGAAGGAGGGTGATTTTTAATTAGTGCTTTAAAATATAATTTCATAAGAATAAATTGCCTTCTGTGGGAAATTCTGGGTGAGACAGCAATAAGAGTAAAGGGAGCAATTTTAGGCAGTGGCAGTAAAAGCCATCACTAATCTTTATATTTTTTTATTTCAAAGGACAGGGAGCCTTTCTGTGACCTTTTTACAAAGCTCTAAGAGATAGAGGCTTCTGAAAGACTTCATCTTCTTGGAGAAGTCAAAAAGGAAAATACTGTGTACAGGCAGAGTTTTCAAGTTAATATAAAATGGTTAATACAATAACCGAAATCCACAGGATGATATTCTTACCTCTACTTTGACATGCTATGATGATAAATAGTAAATTTAATGGCCTTGAAAATTGTTAAAGGATTTGAAAGAAATCCATTTGAAAGAAATATGCAGGAGTAGCTGTGGCACTGCCTTCTTTGTAGAGTTTGCAAGCAGATTTGAGGCCAGGTAAGTGTTGCTTCAGCACAGAATACTTTGATAAATCAGTGGTGAGAATATCAGCTCTTTAGGTGAGCCTTGAAATGACTAAGATAAGATAGGTTGCCTTCTTACTTCTGTGTTGTGTCATTGTGCAAGGCAATGAAAGTCAAATTCAGAACCACAGAGTTTATCATGAATTTGGATCTGATGTTTTTTCATGTCTGTATTACAGTTTTGTTTATTGTTTTGCATTTATATAATTGTATAACTTGAAAGACAGGAATATATCAAGTTCTTTGTTTCCCATTCCTATGTAATAAATTCCTTGCTGTCAAGTTAGCTAAAAATATATATCTGTAACTGGAGCTTGAGGAAAACCTTATGCTCATTTTCATCTACCTTTAGATATGTGGGTACCTAAGCAGATATTAAATGGATTTTCAGTTGGTAATGGATTTTCAATGTTAAGAGTTTTATAATATCCATGAAAATACACTATCTGTCCAAAACTGTCTTAATTTATGTGTTCTGTGTTCTTAAGCAAAACGAAGCATTGATTTTTAACAATGCTGTACGTAACAAATATATATCTGCTTCAGAATTACAGAGTAGTTCCTGTGGCAATCCAGGAGTTCCACCAAAGGGTATCTTGTATGGTACAAGATTTGATGTGGGTGACAAAATCCGATACAGCTGTGTCACTGGATATATTTTGGATGGACACCCCCAGCTTACTTGCATAGCTAACTCTGTGAATACAGCATCGTGGGACTTCCCTGTTCCTATCTGTAGAGGTAAGAGAAATCCTACAGTAATGTTCTTGAATATATATATTAGTATGAACAAATTTTAATCTCTGTATTCATTATTAACTTTGAAGCTATGATTAAAGGAAAGCACTTTTGAATGTTTTGATCTCTTGCTCACATATGTGATGTATCTCAGCATATATACCTACTAATTTTTAGGTCAATATTATATGAAAATTACATTTATCATCTACTTAAAAATATGTCATAAGAACTAGAAACCTAGTAATAAGTAGAATATAAATGTGTACAACCTTGTTGATTAGGGATTTATTGGTACTTCCTAGGGACTGACTTTTTGTCTAGTAGTAATGTTTCCTGGAATCTGAGGAAGAAAACTTCCAAGACAGGGTGAAGGCAAAAAGTTCCTTTACTAAGGTTCAGCTAAAAGCTTTTAGCAATACAATGATATGCACCCCAGCATACATAAATCTATGAATTTATGACCCTACCTAATTATCCTATCTAGGAAACATATCCAATGTCTAATTGACCCATCCTACAAACCATCCCAAACCACCCCCCCCTAACACACCCCTTCTAGAATTGAGTTGGAGGTCTTAAGACCACCTTTTCCTCATTTACCCTCATCTTCATTGCATTACGTCTTCTATTTGGAGGTTTTCCAATACCTCTTACCCTTCTTTATACTATGAATAAACAATATCGTATTTTGACTATAACAGTTCCAGTAGCTATCCAAATACAACATAATATCTCTCCCTTAGCACAGAAGCAAGTTTCAAAATGTAACACAGAGGTTAACTTAAATCTAAGTATTTGGTACAAGGGTTACGAACGCAAAAAGACTATAAAACTATATAAAACTGTATTAAAATGTACAACTATATTAAGGCTTGCAGCAACAGTAACAGGTCAGATCCTCTTCCCTTGCTCATATTAGAAATATAGCAGTGTCAGGGAATCCAGTTTTATGGGTAAATCTTATCTTCTGAGACTATTAGAGAGAAATAATGTTTGCAGAGTAACAAAAGGAGCTATGCTGATAAAATGGAGACATTATCACTACTATACATAACCAAATACAATAAAGATAGTATTTTGTTGAAACACTTATGTCAGGCAAGCTTAAGATCAGTTTCTAGATTTGCAGGCTAATTTTACAGAATGCAGCATTTATAGGTGTTTAAAAACATTGATACAGTCTTGTAGAGGCTATTAAAACATTCCAGCTGGAATTACCACTCTGATAAATTCAGTTTGGTGGAAATATGGTTAACCAGTACCACAAAAAAGCAGTTATGTATCAGAAATATATATAATTGGAAATACCCTAATATAATTTCCTATTCTTCCTTAAAACTATTTAATATGGTTGTCCATGTTGTTGAAGACCTAACAAACTTATTTATAATGATAATTTTTCCAGTAAAATTATTTATAACTTCTGAATCTTCCCCTCCTACTTCCCAGAAAAATGCTACCTCATAATGATGGAAATAGACAATCAAGGTATAAAGTCCAAGTTTATTTCTGGAGCTGATAAGATTTGATGGAGATTTGATGAGAACATGTTAACCTGCAAAAAACTTGCATTTGTAACAAAATGTGCTCCGCTGCAAACCAGTATTCAAATTCATTTATCTGCCAATTTTGAAATGAATTGGCATAAAAAGTTGTAGTCATAACTGAGGAATATGAGAGACTTGAACCTGATGCTTCACCTTTCCAGTCACTCATCACAGTCAGAGTGCTACGCGTGCTTTCTTTTCATACAACACTTAAAACACTTTTCAGTAAATCTTTGGATACATTTTGGTTTTGTTCCAAGGGGACATGAAAATGTACAGTGCAAATTTGAACTGGAATCTTAAACTCCCAAAGTAGCCCTGTGGTTAAACATAACTAGTGTGTAAGCAGAAGATTACTACATAAGAATATGAAAAATGTATTTTTTTTTACTCATTATTAGAGAGATCAGTATCTGAAGTGTCACTTTTTAAGGCAAAATAGTGTTAACAAATTGGAAATTATTCAGAAAAATAGAAAAAAAGTTCTGATACATTTCAAAACTTGTCATTTTTTCTA
>VXBX01005027.1:159716-182453 GCA_013400415.1 Scytalopus superciliaris
AGAGACTGAAGGAACTCACACTTTTCAGTGTATGTAAAAGAAAATTAAGAGATGGCTTGATTTACTACAGAAACTCATACAGAAGGAAATTTATTTTTTTTTTTTATAAGACACTAATCAATAGCAGTGAAAAGCATAACGGGTAAAAGCTTGATGAATAAAGAATAAAATAACCCCAAGGTACACATTTTAATAGTGGTGGTTGCAAATTACTGAAACGTAATCTAAGAATGTGACAGATTCTTGATTTAAGTCTTAACATAATGGCTTAAGTGTTTAATTGCTGCTAAGGTTTTTTTGGTCTATGTTCAATAAAAACACAAAAAAACCAAAATACCACCTATTATTTTCATTAGTTCCTTCTAGAAGTCTATGTTTGATATCAGAAGCATCTAACTTTACATTTAATACAGACCCTTGTGATTCTATTCTAATGAATCTCTCCTAATTTTGCCTAATGCAATTATCTAACACAGAATTCTGCAGAAGGTTGCCAAAGGTGATTACTTACTAATGAGCTTCTTATCTCTTTGTCACTGTTTGCCGTGGAGACTCTCTTTGGTAAAACACTCATCCTTAAAGATTTCCTCTGACAAATGTCTAATTGTTCCCTACTGATGACCATTACATCTAAAGCAGAGAATCCCGCCACAAACAAGTGGTGTATAATTTTCAGATACTGCGTGTATATGTGTAAGAATTAATGTTTCTCAACACTAAATAACTTCACTACTGTTTTTTGGGTTGGTTTGCTTTTTTGTTTGTCCTGAATTTGGTTGGTTTGTTTTTATTTTTTGTTTTTATTTTTTCTTGTAGATAGGCAGGTCTCTCCAGACAGGCATATAATAGTTGTCCATTTTAATATAATTAGTTGGATTGGACAAATACAGAGTATTTCAATGCCATGACCTAGAAAATATCATTGTTTTGTTAGGAAAAAAGTCCCAAGAGTAGAATAAAAGTATATTTTATTCAATATTTATTTGGGTTAGGTTGTTTGTTTGTTTGTTTTTACCTTTAGGAAATAAATTGAATAAAGTTCTGAATTTACAGCATGCTTAGAAGTCAGCACAGCTAAGCTCATAGATGTCTGTAAATACATGACTAATTTTTAAATAAAGCCTTCTTCCCTGACAAATTAATTTTGATAAGTTTGTTTTCAATAGTGAAATATAACAGCAGATTTATTATATCACCTATTTCTGAGCTAATGTTACAGCTTGCACTTTCTCCTAATGCAGAAAGCTAGGAATAATTTACTGAGGATAATAAACAAGGTTACATTTGTATATAATATTCTCAGTCTATATATTTTCAAAGATTTTCCTGTTACACAGTGAAATAGCTGTCATAAGAATCTCCATTCTAAACTTTACTGGGTTTTTTTAGAATTCTGAAATTTCAGGAGCAGAATATGGTTGCATTTGTATTCCTAGAAGCTATTAAAATATTTTTACTATTGCCTGTACATTTAGCTACAAAATATTTGTCACTATAAAATTTCTATTCATATTTTTAACTAAAGATCTTATTTTTCTGCTTGTCTACATTGACATGCATTTTAATCAGAGAAATGCACAACCCGCTGACTGCATGTTCCTTTTTTCCTTGGACAAAATGCATTTGTACTTTTTTGACTATTTATCNATATTAAGATATGTTTATTGTTGATTTATACCTATTTCTGTAGATGCACACTTAATTTCTTCTTCAGTGGAATTACTACAAGTGAATTAAATTGAGATATTTATAAGCTCATATTATAAAATGTGATCTACCAGGTGTCAAAATTGAATTAGAATGTTCAGCTCACTATTGAATTATTCTGCCATTTCCTTCATGCAGAACCCACTGAAGTGGACGATTTGTTAATTAGAAGTCACTGGTTTAATTGTGTAACTACATAGATACATGACTATACATATTTCAACTACATGAGGTAAGTTTTAGGTCAGATAAAAGAGAAAGCAACTTCAAGTGAAATTAAAATGTCTTGTAGACTTTCCAGTACATTTTTCTTGAGTGCTTGTATCTGTTTACATATAGTCTATACTTTTCTTTGAAAGAAAAAAATGATTAATAAACGTCACATAACTACCAAGAAATAATCATATAGCATTGTGAGCATTTCACAGAGAGATGAATTTGGTTCCAAGTAGATTTATGATTTTATGGCATCATGGCAAATAGAACCTAGTAATATAAGCAGTAAATAAGCTGACTACCCTTGTGTCTTTGTTGTAAGATGGTCTTTGTAGGCTGTGGAGAGAACAAAGCAGAAGATAAAGTCAAAGTACTGCACTTGATGTCATGTAGTGCATTAACTACTGGAACTGACAATATACACAGAGGAATATAGAGTGCGCTAACCTAAAAGCAGGAATAAATTACATCTCACAGGGAATGAACAGTTTTTTGCCTGCAGCCAGTTCTTATATACAAACAGTTGTTCCTTATTCTTGGGAAAAGCCCCAGTAAAGCTGTGTGAGTCTGCATAAGAAATAAATTGGATTATTTAAAAGAAGTCAAAAAGAAAACAATAAAAAATATTGCAGAATTATGTATTTATATATAAGCAATTATATTATACAAGCAATTTTTCAGAGATTGTTCCACAGATCCTTTTTGGGACATTATAAATCAGTGTCTTAGAATGGCCAACATTTTTGTGGTTGGTACAATAAAAAATGTAAATGGTGTACATATGGAAATGATGCTCCCTAAAATTATAGATATTAATTAAGAGTGGTGGGGAGGAGGAAATTATAAAAAAAAGATCTACCATTTTATTGCAACAGTATAATATATATGTTGGGTGTTTTCAAGTACCACACTGTGTGCTTTCCAGCAGGGCTCAGGAGATATGCAAAATAATACCTGGAATGACTTTTTGAATGTAGAAAGGACTTTGTGAGTTCTTTATTTTAGCTATCTTTAATATGTGTAGTTTTTTAGACCAGTAAAATCAAATTTTTGCCTTTATGAGAATCATTGAAATTTCTCTCTAGTGTCCCCTACCATACTTGTCTTTTCGCATTATAATAGTGTTATTCTCAGGATAGTATTCAGTACTCATTATTGCGACCATTTCACATAAATGCACAGTCTCCTTATGTGAACAAGTACACTTGAGCCTGAAGAACAGGAAATCCCCATGTAAATTTTAATGTGTGATCAGATCCATGGATTTCTTATTGTTGCAAGTAGTGAAATTTTACGGAATTGTGTGAAGCTAATCTAATTCATTGTTGATGTGTTATAAACCAGGAAATTGGTACAAAAATATAAATGTTTATCATATTAATATTATCATATATTCCTAAGACTACTATTATACTAGTTTTACTGTACTAATAATAATATTAGCATTACTAATAGAGATAGTGTCTGTTAAATGGAACTCACTGAAAATATACCAGTAATAATAATGATGTAACACTGTATGCGTTCCTTGACCAAACAACATGATTTTCAAGAGTTAAAATTGGTTTTAATACATTAGACTCATACCTAAAACTTGTGCTTCTTCATTTATGGTACTGGTGGCCAAATAACTAAGTTCTTATGATGGGTGGAAAACTGCACACATGTGAAAACTTATAGTGTGCAATGATGTGCTACTGAGGGGTGATGATACTTAAAAAAATCCCCCAATACTAATTTTCAGAATGCAAACTTAGTATGGAAATCTTTCAACAAAACAAAACAAAATAATTTTATTATTTTCATTTTTAAATCAAGATTTAAATTTTCAAAATATCAAATACCTTAAAATGTTTTTCTCACTTGTCCTTTCTTTAAAAATTTATATAGCCATATCATAATACTCATCAGAACGTTAGAACCATACTTCCATTTGTTTTACATAGTTTGGCTTGGCACATTTTTATGTGATTTCAGGAATTCCTATCAATAGTGAAGGGACTTGTCCTAACATGCATTAGAAATTTACAGTAGTAATGGGCTAACCCTCAGTTGATGTGATGTAGTCCCGAGTAAAAAGGTATTTGGACCAAAGTAATTAACATTCATCAGTGCAGTAACCATGTTAATTTGGAAAACAGGCGTCTTAAATTACATCTCCAAACAGTATATAAAGGACTGGGGCAAGAAGCAGAAATGAACTGTTCCTAAATAAATTAAATTCTGCTTAGAAGAAGAAATAAAGTATATATAATTATTCCAGAAAGGGAACATTTGCAGAGAGTTGTATTTCATACCAAAGTATGGAAAAGACAGACAGACCAATGCCTATCTAAGAAATCTTGCTACTTTTCCTGCAAAAAGTACCAATAAGATCAAACTTGAGGGCAAAAGATTGTTATAACAATTAAGAAAGACAATGAAGAGGAAAAGAGAAAGACTAGATTTTAAATTCAAGACAAACAAAATACAATTTCTTAAATACCAAAACGTTCAATCCCACCTTGTGTTCAATCTGGGAATTAGGACTGCCTACACAAGTGGGTGGAATTTAGTTGGGGTGGTTAGTGAAAAGCTTGAAACACTACTTTTATCTCCTGTTTTCTTAAAAATTTTCTTAAGCAAGGACAAACAACATAGAAGTTAATGATGGAATGACCATATTAATATAGGCTACTGGAATCATGTTGCAAAATTTTGACTGAGGACAACATAGCAATGAGAATTATACTTGCAATTGAAGTGGGTGAAGAGGGATCAAGATGGGTGAATGGGAAGGAGGAACTTGCAAAAGTAAAATGCTGGTTTAGGATAATGTTTGTCATCAAAGCACAATACTGGAGGTGTTAATTATGACAAAGTCTCAGTCTTTCACCTATTCTTTAAAACTAATTTCTAATTAAGTTTATTTGTTAGAAACCTCTAAAGACTATTTTAAGATGATATGTGTTAAATGTATAACTATCTCAATTCCACTTTGGGCTAATAAATTCTCCTTTTGCTAGTTAATTATTTCCCTTTAACATCTTATATTCTTAGGTTCAATTTCTATATGGCATCCCTGGGTAAGTCCTTCATAGTTATCAATTAGCAGAAATAATATTTGTAAAGTAATTTGAGATACTTTGAAAGTAATTACTGTTAAATCTCAGGTTCATTAACTCAATTTACTAAGCTGCTTAATTCAATAAGCTTTGGTTGTCATGGGTGTGAAAGTTCGGGTTGGCTCTCTGCCAACAGCCAAACCTCACAAGAAAGATTCCCCCCTCCCTCTCCCGAAATGGCAAAAAGCAGCAAGAGAAAATTGAAGGAATATATATATATTTACCTATATTAAATTTATATACTAGGCACAACAAGACAGGGACCCCCAAACCACCCCAATAACGGACAAGGGGAAGGGAAAGGGGAGAGGGAGACAAAATAGGGAAAAATAAGACAAAACAAATATATATACAATCTAAATTCAGAAATTAACTCAGTAAATAACAAATACAATAGTAAATTCACTACTTTCCTTAGAAAAGCAGATTCTTAACCTTCGCCACCGGCCGAGGCAAAACAACCCTCAGAGCAGGCCTTGCTGAACACAGATAAGCCAGGCCCAAACACCGGGAGCTCGTCAGCGTGCGAGCCCGAGAAGGAAAAGAAAGCAAAAAAGAGAGCGAACACCTCCTCCTTCGGTTTATATACACCTGATTATGTAAAGAGATGGGATGGAATACTTCCTAGATCTTGACCCTGGTTACCAAGGAAGGCCTACAAAAAACAACCCATCACAATGGGCTTTTAAATACACTAGCATATTTTCCTCTCATTATTGAAATTATAGCTTTATTAACTCTTTGGTATCTCTCAATTTCTGCCAAAAATTATAATTTACCTGGGTATAAATATAAATTGTGAAAATATTTTTCAGTATTTAGGTATCACTTTGCAAATATTGATTTTTAACTCAGTTGCAATTACATCTGGAAAGCAGAAGTCATAAAAAAATTGTTTTTCTGAGGAGTCTTTAAAGCTCTTCAAATATTTCTCCTAAAGAATAAATGTTTGCGAGTAGTGTTTTTCTCATGCAAAATATTTTGTTTCTAAAATTATAGCACAACATTTTAGCATTCTTCAAGACTACATGTGCCTAAGACTACATCTTTCTTAGCCTAAAGAGTGATTATTGATTCACTTATAGACGTGAATCTTGATCTTCAGCATTAATTAATCTTCTTGTTCTCCTCATCAGCATGAGTGTTACTGGTTTATTTAAGTATTAAGACATCATTGTTGGTGTCCTGTGATGGTTTTCAGAGCTGTAGCCTGTTTTTAAAATTACAATATTTACAATTGTGCACTGATGAAGGAGTCTGAAGATGGTTCAGTTGTGTTTGTTACAAAAATAAATTTGGTTTTTCACAAAATTTATTCATCTTTTCATTCTGCTCTGCAAATTCAGAAGCTAACACCAATCCACCTTAAATTCCATCAACAGTGGAAGGACATGTAATAGAAATTGTAGCAGAATTTTGCTGCATGTGTATGAAAGCTTCTATCAGCACAGATTTAATTTCTCACAGAACTGACTATAATGAACACATAGGTAAGAGGTCTGTTTTGTTCATTCATCTTGTATGATGGCCTTTGGAGTTTGTTCAGGATGAAACCTTTGATGGTAGGTCTGTACAAGTGTAGCACATAAAATTTCTTTCACATTTTAGTCAATCAGGAGCTGACCTTATTTCACCAGCACAAAGCAATTTATTGGCAGAGGTTTATGGATAACAATAATGAGTGCAACTTCATAAACAACCATTTGGGAATTTTCCTTTAATTCGGGATGACAGCTCAAAGGGTTTGAATCATTTAGCTATGAGCATTATCCATACATCAAGGCTTTATAAAGTGTTCAGGTTCTATCACCACTAAGAACAACAAAAACTGAAGTCAAATTTTGCAATCATTATGAAATGCTAGCACCCCATCACCTGGGTAAATCAAATTAAGTTGACCAATACCTATTGAGCTAGGGTTTCTAAATGGTACAGCACATGGATTAAGAGTACTCCTTCACTGAAGGGAGAAAGCAAAAGAATGAACAGCAGAACAACCAATAACTGTCTGTCTGGATTCCCAAAACACAATAATGACAGTATTTCTCTTTTCTAATTCCCTGATGATGTAACTTGACAGGGTAGTTGGCTCTTTTTATATAACATGCATCACTCATAGTACAAGATTAATAACTCCAGGATGTTGTCATCTTCCTTGTTTAATTGAAAAGATGCATTTAAAATGCAGCTAAGTCAGCAAAGTGACTTGCCAACCATTTGCTTTTTCTAAATAGTCCAGGCAGCCATGCTAGCTCTAGTTATTCTCTAGTTGCATGGTGACTCCATTATCCTCTTTTGCTGGTCACTCTAGCAGCTCAAGTAAGCTTGAATTGTGTGAGAAAAACAAGTATATATAACAACTATATGTATGTATCTATGTAGAAAAATTTCTACTTTCTAATGATATTTCTTAAAAGGGAGTTTTATCCTCCAATTTGCAAATTTATAACTTTCTGACCCTGTAAACTCTTGCCTTAAATTAACGACAGCCTCACATGCCTCACACTCAGGTATAGTTTGATGGCACTTCTGGGTACTATTTTTGGTGTTATTACAGGTAAAGTTTTTTCTTTATTACAGTCTTAGGTTGTTCTTTTGGAGCTTTTTTAAAGACAGAGGTACTCAACTATAATCAAAGAAACAAAACATAAATTCAACAGATGGCAGACTTGTTCATGGTTTCACTTATTCTTCCTTCTGACAATCATATATCGATAGAGCTAGATTGTCCCCTTTTGATCCTGTTTCATCTGGAGTTGTCTGGAAGAATGGCTGAATATTTCAGTCATGTATTGTTGACACAGTAGGCCATGTTCCATGTCACTTGGCCTTATAGCTATCAGATGAAAAATATTCTAAGGTACTTTCGAGGACTATGTGGGACACTTCCTCATTACTATAATTCTGTTCTTTTTATATCTGTAGGTACCAATTAAAAGGCATTTACTTCTCTATGCTAAGCATAATTATTTTATATTAAAACCAAAAAGAAGTCCCTCTCAAATTCCCTTGCTGATGCAGCTGCTTGCACACGTTATACTTTGTCCATAAGCAACATAGAGAAAAAACATCATCTTAATGATTTTTACATTATTTTTCTCCATTTCATTTCCAATACTGATACATTTTTCTATTTGTCAAAAAAAGCCTTTATAAACCAAGTGTTTCTTTTCACCAATGTAATCATTTTCCACTGTTATTTAAAGAATTGTAGTTGTCAAAGAGACCAGAGTGCACTTCATCCTTCTTGGATTGAACTTCAAATATTTCAGGATGACAATTTAACTCATTCATTTTATGTAAGAATAAAGAAACTGCATCTAAGACTGAAATTTTCTAGACTTTGAAAAGTTTAGAATAGTTTTCAATGGCTTTTCTGTGATGAACCTATCTGTTCAAAAATTCATAGAAGTACAGGTACTTAAGACTTTAGAAACCAGTTATTTCTATTCTTCTATTCCCCTACATCCCTAGTCACTTCTATTTGGAGATGATAACTACTCTATTACATTTAAGCAGTGTAGTGTGTAAGTGTATGAATTTAGATTCCTGCAAAGTTTAAGAAAGTAGTTTCCTTGATGAGACTTTGATTTTAATATCTATTCTAATGGCATTAAAAGCTAAAATGAAACTGAGGAAATAGGTTTCACATATCTCAGAGTCTAAGAACCGTAGCAGGAATGTATTTTTTAACCAAAGCTTTTCTACACTTTCATGCCTTTTCTTTTTTTTTTTTTTTTTTTAAGGGGGGGNTTCTTTTCATTCTTTTTTTTTTTTTTTTTTTTTTTTTAAGGGAGGTCATGTTAAAAACCTTGAACACTGAATGAATATTTTTTTCTCCTTAAACAGGATGAAAATATAACTTGGACTAATTAGATTAGTGATATTAAATGAAGTTACATGGTGAAAATATAATCATGGAGTTTTAGAATACAACTTCCATATTTTAGATAATTTTTTGAAGTGCGTGACATTTTTACAAGGGCTTTAGAGTTTACTGTAGGAGTCAGGCTATCCAATGACTATGTTATTGCTTAACATTAAGATTATCTGGTTCTTTTAATGTTAAGTTTAGCTGGTACTTTCAGTGTTTTGTTACTGATGAAAACCACATTAGCATGTGCCTGGCATGATATCCAATTTGTCCTCTGAATTGTGACTCTCCTTAAAGCATTTGTATATAGCTATGTGAGGGTATATTCATGTTCTTTCCATGCCAACCTTCTTGTTCATCACCTTTAGTTTTGACTGGTAACACTTTTGTATCATTATTTATCAAACATATTTTAAATAGTGCATAAGCTACAAGGACATTATCTAACTGTAAACACCTGCAGCATACATAGCTGTTAAAAAGAGCTTAAGGTGAAATGCCCATATAACATAGATGTGTTGCAATCGTAAGGAGAGATTACTCAGGAGAACATCTTTTTCCTTGCCTCAGTGCATTGTCACAATATTTGTAGCAGAGAATTATCCTTCTGATTTATCCTGTAAGAAATTTCTTCTATTAGTACATAGGTATTCTAAAGCCTTGCTCTCTGTTCCACTCTACCACCTCACTGGGAAGCTTATTCCAATGCTTCATAATCCTTCCCATGAAGACATTTTTCCTACTAGGCAGTCTAAAACCTGCCCTGGTGCAAATTGAGGCCATTTCCTTTGTCACTTTGGGAGAAAAGACCAACACCCACCTTACTACAACCCCCTTTCAGGTAGTTGTCAAGAGCAATAAGGTCTCCCTGAGCTGCCTTTTCTCCAGACTAAACACCCCCAGCTCTCTCAGCTGCTCCTCACAGGACTTGTGCTCCAGACCCTTCACCAGCTCTGTTGCCCTTCTCTGGACTTGCTCCAGCACCTCTATGTCCTTCTTGTAGTGAGGGGCCCATAACTGGACACAGGATTTGAGGCACAACCCCACCAGGGTCAAGTACAGGGGGTTGGTCACTGGTCTGTTCCTGCTGGCAACACTGTTTCTGACAGAAGCCAGGATGCCCCTGGCCGCCTTGGCAACCTGGGCACACTACTAGATCATGTTCAGCCACTGTAGACCAACACCCCCGTGTCTTTTCCCACCAAGCACCTTTCCAGCCACTCTTCCCCAAGTTCCAATGAACCGAATGGTGATGCTAACAGGCAAAAAAGAAAATAAAAGGAAGTGGGCAAGACTAAGGATTCAAAGAATTATGTTTTTACAGAGATACTGTAGTACTGGGAAGTTTAATATATATGCCACTTTGCTAAAGAAAGACTATATAGAAAGCCCACTACCTGACTTCCCTTTTAGTATGAAAATATATTAATTCTGTATGTTTGATCCAAGGACACTTTTTCTCTTCCTACCTTTTACAGAACTTGTAAGATGCTTCTGGAAAAGCATATGTAAATCCAGGATGATATGCATCTGCACATAAATGTCTTTCAGAAGTGTAGTTTTAAGGCATTCATTATATCAAATTTCTACCTCTCTTAAATCTGGAAGTATCCACAAGAAATGCAAAACCAATTATTTAAGTATCATAAGCTAATACTGCTTTACAAACAGTATTTCCTCAACAGCACTAATTGTTAAGACTGCAGATATAGTTTCTAAGTATGGTCATTGAGGGAAATTATTTTAGTTTTTCCAAGCTCTGTTTACTGAAAAAAACTACAGGTTGGTCTGGTTTTGCAGTATCTTCTTCAGTGTATGATAACACATTAGTAATACATATCTTGTTTTTCCATTATTAGTATTAATTCTGGTCACCAACTAGAGCCTTAGATAAATTGGTTGACTTAAGGTTCACATGTGCCTATAGTAGGGCCAGACAAATGTGTCATGTATCCTGAAGTGCTAAGCCTGACTCTGCATGTTAATTCTGTTTGTTTTCCCTATTGCATATGGACTTACAACCATTCTAATTGCAATTATCTTTGGATTATATTTGTTTGTGTCTTATGTCTACCCTGCTGTTTGCAAGACTACCTGCCATTTTGAACAAGGATGCCATAATGAATGATCTTGCTATTAGCCAAATAATTTTCTCTCAGACATAAATTCCAACACTGGGTATTATCTGCTTTGTGCCAGCACTGTGGAAATGGTTTACAGACAATAGTGATTTTGTAGCCCTCTAGTCCCAGAATAAATTAATATATAATCTGCACAATGTCAGAACAGGAGCTGGCAGGCTTCACAGATTCTGCTGCACTTCAGCCGTTTCCTGGCTAGGGTAGCACATAGAAGATCCAATTGAGAATTTTCTAAATGTGCACAAATATTTACACTAAAATCTTCCTTTTCCATCATCCTCAATATTTTATTCTTTCAATCTTTCTAAAGATCAGACTTTTTTCTTAATTGGTGTACAATCAGTTGCATAACAGTCTGAAAGATCTATGGTCCACATCAAGAAGCTGCTAGCAAAGAGCTTTGCCATCAATATTTAGATATACTTGAACAATAGCTTCAAATTTATCCACAACTCCTAGAATGTTAAGAGAATGTTATTTATGGACAATGTTCAGATATCTCTGTTAAATAAGAGCCTTTCAGTTAGAGGATCAATATTACACACATACTGAAAAATAGGTAAAAAGTGAATATATAAATATAACCATTATAATTTTACAAACAAATAAAGTTTATTAAGTTAATGATATCTGTCATACAATTTTGAGGAAATAAATAAAATTGAGGAAAGAAGATGGAATTCTGGAATAAAAATACATTTGTTCCTCTCTGCGTCATCTATTTATTTAGGGATTTCTGAAGATAAACTGTTCATGTCTGAGCACAGCATTTGTCATAGCTACCTCCAAATATTTCATTTTTTTAAACTACCATTTCATCTTCATATCAAAATCTAAAGCAAACCCGAATAGCAAATGAAGATAAATGAACTGATTAAGTCACAGACACTTCTTAGAAGGTAGGCAAACAGTCAACACGTAATTTTCAAGGTTCATAACAGCCCCTGCCCAAGAGGCTGCAAACCTTGGTGAAATTTATTTTGTAACACAGTAGATTAAAACCTCAGGAAACAATCAACAGTATTTAATATGAACAAATATTTGACAAGCAAGGTAGGCCTGTGCAAACTGATGCCTTACGTGGAATCCAAAAATGAGTAGCACATAAAAACTGTTTTGCAGAGCTGCCTAATGAGGACAAGTATGAAAGTCCATCTAAGAATAAAACTGAAGCATAGGGTGCCCCAAAGAAAGAAAGGAAGTCAGGACAGTCCTGTCTTAAGGCATAGTCATCAGACATCTGTTTGCAAGTGCATGAAGACCTGATGTGCTGTGTTTCAGGACTCAAACCCACTGACAGCAATTCTAGTTTCAGTGTGTATGATGTGGTGTTTTTGAAACAGGAAGCAAATCCAACATTTTGTACATGCATATGTGAATATGCAGATTATTTCTTCAACTAAATATTCAGATAAATGCATAAAAATGAGACTATTCTCACTGAGCTTCTATAAAAAAATAAATGCTGCACTGTTAACATAGATTGTCTTGACACCAAATGTGTCAGATGGCTGGGTTCAATTCAACTTGAGCAGTTTTATGAGGTTTATTACAGGGTTACTTGGAACACTGTGTATTCTATTGCTTCTAAAAACTTGGATTGCTTTCTTTCTATAGTATTTTTACTATTTTTTAATATTTTTTTATATATGTATTTATAGAATTAAAATGTGGAACAGTAGAATTGGTGTAAGTCAACCAAACCGTTACCATGTCCTTTTGTGCAGGGCAGTTGCATGCTTTATTGCTTTCCATTTCATTATGGAATTTATCCTATGTCCTTCTTTGGGAATATAAGTGTGGTATTAAGTGAAGAGCTGTACTTGAAACATAAAACAAGTTGTTGCTAAACAATTAGGAAGCATTATGTGATCACCAGTTCCCTAGAGGATTCTATCCAGCAGACTGGCAGGGTTTCCATGGAAACAAGAACCCTATTAAAGCTAAAAAGTCCTGTCTCTCTCCAGTTTCTCTTCCTGCCTCTTTTTTAGCTAGTTTGTGTTGTTCATAAGCATTTAGTTTCAAATGGTGCAATAAATGGAAGGATTTAATCGCCTTATTAGATGGAATATATTGCTTTCCATAATAAGCTCTGAAATTCTGTGGACCTTGTGCTGTCCTAATTTTAGGCAGTTTTGCATTAAGGGGATATGATTATTTGTTTACCAAGAGTGAAGGAGGAAATGTGATCAAGACTTCCATTTTTCTGTCATGCTTACTTTTTCTAGCAGCTTTATGAAAAAAAGAAAAGACAAGAAGAAAGTGGCATGTGACGTGTAGTTCTTAAAGTATACTAACACTGCGGGGTTTTTTCTTGGACTGAAAAGTTTGTGTTTAAACATTTCTGCTGGGCTCTGAGCTGCATGCATGCAACTGAGTTGATGACAACTGCAGAGATATCATACTGGCAAAAAACCCATTGTTTAGCTGTGAAAACATTATAATGAAAGATTCATTCAACAAGACAGCAGTAAATATATTGTTAAATCTCTGTAATAGAAATGAAACTATGCTATCTTAGTAATAGAAGCATCACATTTTTTTATGAAAAACGAAGAGTTTAAGTGAGAGTAAGGTTGGGGGTTTTTTCCTATTTTTTATATATCCCTTTCTTCTCATGATAATTCATTTTTATATTATGTGACTAGTTCACATTAACACCGTGTAACAGTTTGAATTAACTGATGGCAGTTCTCAGAATTTTTAAAAGTTAGGAATGCTGTTAGATGACCAAAGCATTAAAAAAAATTCCCGTAAGATCAACTTCAGTGAAGTTACAAATCAGAAGGGTATTTAGCTGGATTTGGAATAGGCAAAATGTGAAGGATTCCTCTAAGCATCTTCAATATAAAAGTCCAGATAAGGACAGAGATAGATCACTCAGAATTGCTGTCACTGGCAAAACAGACTTGACTTGGGGAAATCAGTTTACCAATCAAATCTGGGTAAAACAATGAGAAATAAAATCAAATAGTAAAACATCTTCTCCCCACCCTTCCTTTCTTCTCATTTTTACTCATGATTTTCTCTAACTCTTCCACTGAAATAGTGCATGGGTGACAGGGAGTGGGAGTTGAGGTCAGTTCATCACATGTTTCTACCACTCCTTCCTCCTCATGGGGAGGACACTTCACACTCTTCCCCTGCTCGAGCGTGAGGTCCCTCCCACAGGAGACAGTCCTCCACATGCTTCTCCAAACTGAGTCATTCACATGGGCTACAGTTCTTCCCAAACTGCTCCACCATGGGCCTCTTCCACAGGAACAGGCTGCTCCACTGTGGGTCCATCACAGGTTCACAAGTCCTACCAGAAAACCTGCTCCAGCATGGGCTCCTCTTTCCATAAGGCCACAGGTCCTGACAGGAACCTGCTCCAGCATAGGTTTCCCACAGGGGTCACAATCTCCTTCAGATGTATCCACTTACTCCAACATGAGGTCCTCTACAGGCTGCAGGTGGATATCTGCTCCATCATGGATTTCCATGAGCTGAAGGGGGACAGCCTGCCTCACCACAGTCTTTGCCACACATTGCAGGGAAATCTCTGCTGTGGTGTCTGAAACACCTTTTCCCATTTCTTTTTCACTGATCTTGGTGTCTGCAGCGCTGTTTCCCTCACGTTCTCACTCCTCTCTGGCTGAAGTTGCAGTTTTTATTCCTTTCTTAAATACTTTATCCAAGAGGCACTACCACTGTCACTGATGGGTTCATCCTTGGCCAGCAGCAGGTCCATTTTGGAGTCAGCTGGTATTGGCTCTGTCGAACACAGGAAAAGCTTCCAGCAGCTTCTCACAGAAACTACCCCAGTAGCCCTCCTGTGACCAAAACCTTTACACTCAAAACCTTTACGCTCATACTGGACTCTGAATATGGTGTATCATGAAAGTGTAAACTTCTCATAAATGATTATGAAAGGATCCTAAGGTGACTAGCTCAAATATAGAAGTCTAATGTGTATGTATAGGAAAAGTTAAGTGAGATTTCTAGTTCCATATGCTAAGCGGATTGGGCAAATGCAAAGTGAAGAAATTGCTGGAAAAACCTGTCTCAAAGTACCAGACTATGAATAAAAAGAAACATGAGAGAAGACAAGATACAGCAGAGAAGAAGATTCTGAGAAATAGAACAGGCAGTTTTGACACAGTTAATGGAAAAAAAGTCTCCACAAGTCAAAGATGGGACAGAAGATAAAATAATAAGTAAGAAAAATACAGTGATTTTAGGGTATTGTTAAAGGATCAAATGAGAAGGTCAAAGCTGGGGGAATGGAAAAGGTACACAAAAGGAGATAAATATATGCAACTGGAAACAAATTTTTCCAGGGCAACAGCAAATTATATGTTTCCTTCCATGTATATGAATCTGTTTAAAAAACAAACAAACCAACAGCAAACCAACTTTTGAATATGATCCATATATTTTCTTTTATTTTTTCTTTCCTTGTAAAAAAAAAAAAAAAAAAAACAAAAAACCACCAAGATCATATTTAGAGGATGCTGCTTTTCATTTGTCTATAACCATTGTAGTGTGTTCTGCCAAAAATGGTACAGTTCCCTTGGCTGAATTCAAATAAAGAATTTAACTGTGCCAAGAAGAAAAGCATTAAAATTATCTTGTGTATAAATTAACAGAATGAATGGCCAGTTATCTAATTGCATCAGAGGTATGTAAAGCTTTTTCTCAAATAGTATAGCATTTTCTCAAAATAAAAAAAGTAAAAAGAAAAATCCAAGGAGATAAAGTTCATAAATCTGCCATATTGTCAATGAATATTATATACATGCTAAAACCCAGTAGTCTTATACATTTTTCATCTCTGTATTTAATATACATAGCCATTGTACTGTCCACTCTTCTTTATGGCTCTGAATCCTGGGTTATCTATTGTCACCACCTGCGACTCCTCGAGCGCTTCCATCAGCACTGCCTCTGTACAATACTAAACATCCACTGGACAGACTACGTGACTAATGTGTCTGTTCTTGAGCAGGCAGAGGTCACCAGCATTGAGGCCATGCTGCTGAGAACGCAGCTGCGCTGGGCAGGGCACGTCTCCAGGATGGAGGATCACCGCCTCCCTAANTTTGAAATTGCCTACCACAGGCTGAAAACTGCACTTTTGATTTATCACAAATTCTAATATTTTAAAAACACAACTTTTTGATCTTAATTTTTAATAATTTCTGCAGAAGTATAGAGAACTTCTGCATTAGAGAATAGGGTAAGAAGAAAGTAGAATATGGTTTCAAAAACAGTAGTAATTATTGTAGGCCCTCAATACATAAAGGGAACCTACAAGAAACCTAGAGAGAGACTTTTTACAAGGAAGTGTAGTGATAGAACAAGGTGGGATGGCATGTAGCTGAAGAAGGGTAGGTTTAAATTAGATACTAGAAAGAAATTACTTACTGTGCTAATAGTGAGGCACTGGAACAGGTTGCCGAGGGAGGCTGTAGGTGCCCCATCCCTGGAGATGTTCATGGCCAGGAGGGATGAGACTGTGTATAACCTGGTCTAGTGAAAGGTGTCCCTACCCATGGCAAGGTGGTTGGAACTAGATGGTCTTTAAGGTCCATTCAGACCCCAACCACACTATGATTCTGTGATTTTCACAAAACCTCATTTAGCTGAGGTTATTGTAGACAGAGAGAAATAAAATCACTTACAGAAACAACTTTGTTTTGGAGTATGGGAAAAAAAGTAATTAATACAGACACAAATATCAATGCTTTTTCAACATTTAAGATATAAAGTAAGAAAATTACTCAGTTATATTCAGTCTCTGGTCTAGTCCTTCACAAACAAGCAAAATAATAATAAATAAAAAAAAAAACAAGGTGAAAATCTTTATTTTCTTTGGTGGTGGTTGATTGTAACAAATATTGGCTTTCTGGTGCTTTCATGTCTCTGAATTTTTATTGCCTAATATTATGATTTTATTCACTCTCCAGAGTGTGAATTCTGTACTGGGAGTAGTAATTTATCCAGTTGCTTATTTTCATGAAAATTTTAGAAGTGTTTTTCAAAATGTGTCACTACTGCAAAATTTGCTAAAAGTTCAGCTATAGACTCAAGCAGTGATGGAGAGGGAAGAATCCAAACTGTAATTCTTAGTGATTGTATACTTAATTCAGTGTCAAGTTTTAACAATGCAGAGTAGGGCTTCTCTTGTGTTTTGCTATACAAGTAATCATATGCACTATGTTCTTCTAAGTATAATGTTTAATTTATATGACAATAATTTATGCTGTTGTTGAATTATTTAACTTTCAGGTAGTCTGTGTTGTAATGTAAGAAATGTGTTTTTCTTTGATTCTAACTTTTACACTGACATCATGATGAAAATAGCACGTTATGATTTTATTACCGTGTTATTATATTGTGTGTGTTGAGAGTTGTCACTTAATGAAAATACTTTGGCAGCCAATTAATTGTATGACTTTCCTCAGCCAATTTGTTTTTTCTTGTTGATTTTATTTGCTGTCCCTTCACTGAATTTGCCCAGCCATATAAATGGAATTCACAGTGTGTCAGCATAATATAAAGCCCAGTTCATTTTAGAATTAATCTTTTAAAATTCTTTTGATATAAATTTATCCTGCTGTCCTTGGGTTTTGTTCTCATGTACCTCTAAATACATTTACTGAGTAAAAATACCATTTTAGTAAATTCTATGTAATGCCACTGCTCCAGATGGAATTGCAAATCTATCTGTCAGTCCACATCGCATTCTGTCATCTGCTTCAACATTGTGATGTATTAAGTATGGGATGAGCAATGTTACAACTGAATATATAAATATGTCCATATGTATATATCAGGGTGTTGGAGTCTTGAAAACATATCCTTGACAGTCATTATCTTTTAATGGTCAGGACAGTAGTTTGTGGTTACTTGTGCTTATCTTACATTGCAACTTTTTCACATGGATGCCTCCTATGCACAGCTACAAACATCTTTGTTCCTTTGATAATCACATCATTCACATACTTCTCAAAAAAGCTTGTGTACTGCATGTCACTATGGCATCACAACATCACAAAAATGCTTATGTACTACTGCTTATGCTGTTACATGGCTTACATTGTTTCACTGCAGTTATATTTGGGTTCAAGGTAAGCAAATATTAAATATATCCTGATTAACACACTTTAATTTATGCATATTATAGATCTCTGCTCTCGCTACAGGAGTCGGAGTATGAAGTTGGTTATATTGATCTAAGATATCCATATTCATTCCCTTTTGATATTTATTTCATCCAAACCTTTCAATAGCATTGTAATTTGATATTTCATTTTCAGCATGTTACAAATAAATAGTAATGAGTTATCACACATGTTAGCAGGATACCATAAATCCTGGTTTTAACTACCTTTATCGGGAGAGCACTTTTTCACAACAACAATATATATTCAGCTTTTTTAATAACCTGAAAGGGTTTTAAACTTCATAAGATAGAGTATATTTCACGTGGATTTATAAAACAAAACAGTTCAGTATCTTCTATTTTGAAGTGTCCCTGCCTGTAGCAACACTACTGCCCTTAGCAGTGGTGTTGGAACTACATGATGTTTAAGATCCCTTCCAATCCAAACCATTCTTTGCTTCTATATCCTGCTAGAGGATGAATATAGGAATAAAGGATGAAAATGGCAATAAAGAGAAGCTTTTTCAGAATTCAGAATTTCTTTCTGTCTTCCCTCAGGAAGGTAGTCTACTATGAGTTCTGTCATCAAGGACCTCAGTTTTAATTCTGAGAGTGATGTCTCTCTAGATACTTACTCCTTTCAAGTGAATTTTTGAAATTTTCAGTAACTCATAACAAGCTACTGAAAATAAAAGATAAACATTTGGACCATGATCCAATCACTTTCTAGGTTTGAAGCTGTGAAATGGACACCAACCTGTGACTTTAGGTTGACTGCTATACATACATTATAATTTGCCAGGAAAAAATCTATGATTTTTGGCATGTATCTTTAATGCTTTGGATTTCTATCATAAACCAGAATGGCTTTGAAGGTGCCATTACGACTTGTTGAGTGAATGATGTGTGAAATAAGAAGGATGTACATTGTAGGCCTAAATGGCTCTAAATGCAAGGCTCTTAAAAAGAATTGTTACATAGAATGTTTTTGATTATGGGACAAAAAGCACAGATATAAAGAATGTGTGTGTGTGCATATGTGTGTATTCACTTTGCAATTTGTCATAGGATGAAAGGAATACTGAAAAATGTACTTGTCAGAGTTCAATCTTTTAAGTAGAAAATCAAGAGATAGATGTGTCAGGATGAAGCTTTTACCTTAGTCACACTGACATACACTGTGATCACCACTCCAGAATGGATGTCAGTGATGTCCAGGGAAGGCAATGCTTGTTCCAGCCAGTCTCAGTTCTGGTGCTCATGCAAGGGCTTGGCTTCAACACACAACAGTTCCAGTGTGGGCTCTTTAGTTCTGTGTGATTTTGTGTGGCTGAATCAAAATATTTCGATCAGATCTCTACAGATGAGGGTCTTTATAAAGAATCAGATCAGTCCACAATGACCCACACTGTCCACATTTCCATCATTTTCTGGTATTGTTCTCCTGACAGCTGTTGATCTCTGGACAGTGCCAAAGCTTGTTACACTCAGTTCTTGTTTACAGTATCCTGGTTTCTATGGCTTGACACAGTCTGTGCTGTGCTCAGCTCCTGACCTAGGTGAGGGTATAATATTCCCATGTCACAGAATCACTGAAACAGGCAGTAACTGAGGCTGGAAGGCAACTGGTTCAAGACACCCTGCTTAAAGCAAGGCCACCTGGAGTGGGGTGCTCAGGGCCGTGTCTGGTTGAATTTTGATAATCTGCAAGGATAGTGACTCCAAACCTCCCTGGACAACCTATTTGAGTGTTTAATCAACCTACCTGTGGGAAAAAAAAAAAAATGCTTAAACTGTATTTCTTAAACTCAATTTCTGCAACTTTTTCTCCTGTTATTTTACTCAATACCACTGAGAAGAGCTTGACTCCATCTTCTTTATTTCCCCACCAAGTATTTATGAGTATTGATAAGATTCCCCCTGAACGACAGGTTGAATAGTTCTATGTCTCTCAGATTCTCCCAGTATGTATGGAGCCCCAATCCCTGGAACATTTGTGGCTCTTCACTGGACTGTCTCTGTCCATAACTCTCTTACTTGGGAAGCAGCACTGCACACAGTGTTCCAGGTGTGACATAACTGACCTCTATCTGGACTTCATACTGCGTCATGCATTTCAACACCCTTTGAGCCCAGCTATTTCAGTCAATTTTCAATACGTGCCACAAACTCTTCATCTACTCCATATTTTGTCAGTTTGACTATGCAATTGATATGGGAGACATCTTTAAAAACTTTGTGTAAGTTAAGGAGATATATTCAACTTCTTGAAAAACTTCATACATCACTCAAGAACACCGAAAAACTCGTTTCTAAATGCTTCTGTGGTGTAAAAATCTTTTCTTTCAAGTTCCGATTTTAGTTTTCCAAATTTGAACATGTCTGTGAACTTTGCAAATGCAGGCAGACTTAATTTAAGTCTGATAAATTTTGGCAAACAAGAAAATGGAGCTGCCAAAGGAGTCGTAAATTGGCTGAGAAAATGTCTTCAGGAGAGGTTAAGTCCTGCTTCTGTCTTCTGGTGAAGCAGTAGTCACAGTTCACATTCAGGAGTGCTGAATTTTAAACTCTGCATAATTAAGCAACTACAGAAATCTTGATTCTGAAGTCTTGAAAATTGTCAACATCCTTAGGCATTTTGTGCTGCAATAAAGGAAAAATTCTTGTAGAAACATAGCATTCCAGGAGTACAGAGATCACAAATGTGCCACAGAAATTGTACTTCCTGTTTTGCATGATGCTTTGTAATACACCCTCTTGTTTAGTTGTTTTATAAACATAAGCATGTGGAACTGTACATTTTAGAAAGAAATTCTGATGAATATTCACATTTTTCTCCACTGCATAAAAGTAAATTGTTTTAAACTGTATGTTCCTTGTAATCCAGCTGTCATTAGGCCAGAAGGTTCAAAGGACTAGACAATGAAAGATATGACAGACTCTTATGTCTCTAAAGTCCTATACTGAGTGTAATGTAGAAAAGTAGTATGAGTTGCTTGCATGGTGGTTTACATAAAAAGACACTCAAGTGGTCTCATTCCAACATTTTTAAAACTAACGTAAAAATGTCTGAAGATGTATGTATGCATTGCAATCCTTTCTCCATTGGATATTATAAAACTTGAAATCAATGCATGTGTTCTGAAGAAAAAAGTACAACTTTGAATCAGACCAAGAGAATTGAAAATAGAATAAAGAGAAGTATTCCTTTTTACCCTTTTTTTGCTCTAGGTGTTCTACTAGATTATGTGCAGGAAATTTTAAAAAATAATATGTTAATTCAGATAGTATATGTTCTTAATTTTTTTTGGTTCTTCACTTTGCTTGTTTGTTATTTTTTTTTCATATCTTTAAGCTATCATAGAAATTATAGAAGAATTTGTTTTGGGACCTCAGAAAGTTATCAAATTCAACATACCTCTCAAATCTGACTTTAAAGGCAGATGTATTTTCTTAGCATCTTGTGCAGCTTACCACTGAAAATCTCCAAGGCTAGAAGTTCCACAGCCTCTCCAGGCAAACATGAGCTCCAGGGAAATAACCTTCATCACCACAGTCTCCTTCACTAGCTGCAGGGAAACCTGCTCCTGTAGCCTATTTGGGTTTTGTGCCCTTAGTTGATTTTTTTCTTTTTTTTTTTTTCCTGGCTGTAAATCTGTATAAATTTTACAGGTATATTGAGCATACTAGTGCAAAGTGAAAGATTTGATGATGTGAACCGTATCAATTTATAGTCATCACTGGGTTTATTTGGAATTTAATATCTGAGAGTTTTACAAATCGCCATAGAAAGTAAAACTTCCATTCGTCCTCAAGAAATGTTTTATGCCTCTTCCCTCAAAAGCTGGATGAACTTTATGTATGTCATTGATGACAAATCTTCTGCAAAGCAATCCTTAAAGATTTTTCAGTTGATGGATGTTTTACAGTCTTTATATTTCAATTTCTGAAAGCTGTAAGGTTATTCTTATGAATAAATTATGAGGAAAGGCTGAATTTTTTTATTGTTGCAGGTTTGTAGATATAAATGTTTCTCAGATATTATATATATATATCTATATCTACCTTTTGTTATACTTGGACTTTTTAGAATGTATCAGAATATTAAATGAAAATAAATACAATACGCATTATACTATATACACTGTTCTCTATGCTATAAGGACCTATTCTTTTATTCTATGACTCTGAACATTACATTACTGAGTCTAAGTTGGAGAGCCAGTTTTTATTTAGTAGGACAAGATCTTGCTAACCTAGTGGGATGGTCTCTACACTGGGGTTTATGTGGTTGGTGACCAAAGCCTGCAGGTTCATCATCATCATCATCATCATCATGGCTAGGCTTCACAAACGAAAATTTGGGAAGGGCTCTCCCCACACTTGCTACAAGCGCGCTGATGGCTAAAATGGCCAATGCGAGATAGGCAAGTGCAGTTGCAAAAGGCACAGCAGAAAGTCTCCTCGGGCAGTATTGGCAATGCACGTTTTTTTCTGCGTTGTTTTTTTTCATCAAGAATGATCCTGGGTGTGCTCTCAAAGGAA
>VXBX01005030.1:0-15784 GCA_013400415.1 Scytalopus superciliaris
CTGATCCTGGGATTCTGTGATGTTTTGTTCCTTCCATCCCCATGCCATTGGTGTGTACCACGTTTTTGTGGAGTCCTACCAGGTTTGACTTTTTGACTTTTATAGCTGTTTAATTCGAGGAGACTCTTCAGGGGGTTTTCTGTAGTCTCAGGTTGCAGGAGGGATGCCGTGTAATGTTTGTCCTGCTCTGCTCCCTTTCTGTCCCTGTTAATGCACTGGCAGGATCTTTCCTGTGGACTGGATGAGATGGGGTGGAGGAAACAGGAAGTCCATATCATGGCATGTTGGAATATATGCATTTATAAATTCTATCTTGGTACCAAGTGATAAGAAATTAAGTTCTGAATAAAACTAAAAGAAACATCTTGGGGTTCAGATGGACTGAAGTAATTTTTTCCTATAATAAATCTGTATTTACTTTAGGGTTTTGTTATATTTTCTTACAGACATTTTCTCTCAGATATCAGATTCCAACGGACTAATGCTATTTACCAAGTTTGACCAGTTTCTGAAGGAAGTTCTGAAACTCCCAACAGCTGTGTTTGAGGGGCCTTCCTTTGGATACACGGAGCATTCCATACGGACCTGCTTCCCACAACAGGTAAGAGCTCCCACTCCAGGACTTGTAATTCCTCGTTCATCAAACTCTTGGAGGGAGGGGGTCACTGATATCACAGGCAGTTTTAAGACAGCCTAAAATAGGCAGTCAAAGGATTTTCCACCCTTCTGGTTGTTTCCCCTCCTTGAAGTTGCACCCCAGTTCCCCAGCAGAGCAGCAGGGGTGACCCATTGCTTTTCCAAAACATGGAACATGGTGTTTGTACTATTTTGCCTTGATTGTGTTCAAGCTTTTTCTCTATGTTAAGACAGTTAGGTGCAACAATTCACTTCCTCACTGGCTGGGTCTGTACAAAATAAACACCTTTACTCACAGTTTAAGTCACTTTCAGTTGTAATTTAGTTGTTTCAGTGATTTGTTTCTCATTTGAGATAATATAAATAATCCTTAACTCAACTGTATATGTGAACCTGGGTGATCTTGAGCCTCAGATTAAATGTTTAGGCTCTGGGCATGATGATGTTCCAGAAGAAATATTTCTGCAGTATTTAGGTATAAAATTTATAGTCACTAAATGTGAGTTAATTAGCAATTAGTATATTTGGAATATGACACAGTGGGAAACAGCATTTGATTTCAGAACCAATGAGGTTCCAAATGTACCCTGGATATCGGGAAGGAATTATTGGCTGTGAGGGTGGGCAGGCCCTGGCACAGGTTGGGCAGAGAAACTGTGGCTGCCCCATCCCTGGAAGTGTCCAAGGCCAGGTTGGACAGGACTTGGAGCAACCTGGGCTAGTGGAAGGTGTCCCTGCCCATGGCAGGGGGGGGAATTAAATGAGCTTTAAGGTGCCTCACACTCAAACTAGTGTGGAGTTCCAGGATTCTGTGACAATCTATGAAATATTCCTGGTAGACACAAGTTGTGCCATAGAGAAATTTTAAGGCTGAAGTAGTTTTTGGTGTATAAAATTGAAATTTTTCTGTATTATCAAGTTCTCTTTCTCTTTTCTTTGCAGAAAAAGATCATGTTGAATATGTTTCTGGACACGTTGATGGCTGATCCTCCTCCCCAGTGCCTTGTGTGGCTGCCTCTCATGCACAGACTTGCCCATGTTGAAAATGGTAAAT
This sequence comes from Scytalopus superciliaris, assembly GCA_013400415.1. Taxonomy (NCBI): domain Eukaryota; kingdom Metazoa; phylum Chordata; class Aves; order Passeriformes; family Rhinocryptidae; genus Scytalopus; species Scytalopus superciliaris. Next base: position 1,691 of record VXBX01005030.1, read on the forward strand.
GGAATATACAAATAAAACCCCAAATAACCCTGCAGCCAACCCAAACAGCTCCCTTTACCCACCCTTCCCAGGCTGTGCCTTTAGCAGGACATGCAGTGCTGTCACAGGGTTATTGTGCCTCCGGGTTATTGTATCAGAACATTGTTATTGCTTTCCCAAATCAGCACATCAGTGCTTGGGTTCTTTGGCTCAGGACACTGTGGTGCTTTTGTCCCCTTTTATCAGTGGGAATCTCTGCTGACTGCAGGAGCCAGGGAAGGGACAGTTTGGAAAAGGAGGGGGAGAACTTACAGAACCAGGCTGGGAGAGCTGGGGGGGGTTCATCTGGAGAAGGGAAGGCTCCAGGAGAGCTGGAGAAGGACTTGGGACAGGGGATGGAGGGACAGGGGCAGGGGGAATGGCTTCCCAGTGCAAGAGGGCAGGGTTAGGTGGGATGTTGGGAAGGACTTTTTGGCTGTGAGGGTGGGGAGGCCCTGGTTCTGTTCCCTGTCCCTCACCTTTAAGGATGCATTTCCCATGGTAAGGTATTGTCTCCTTCACCTCATTCTCACATTCCTCTTTGGTTTATTCCGAAGACTGAAGTGGAGCAAGTCTGGGATTGTCTGTTCATGCTAGAAGAATAGGGAAGAAGCATTTATTGGTACTTATTTTACCCACTCCTGTTGGTGCCTCTGCATGTCAGACCTGATTGAATTTTCCAGTTCTCAGGATGTTCAGATTCAGTGGGACATTGGGAATTTCCTGACTGTGAGCTATGGAGGTAGGAGAGGCAGGTGGGGAGAAGTGAGGGGTGAGAGGGGGTTCAGAGCAGGAGCCAGGCATGGTGCTCTGGATTTGCCTTTCTGAAAAGCCTCTCAGGTGACTCCAGGGCACAGGGATCTCCTTAGGCTGAATCCAACTGGTGTAATGCAGCTTTGCTGCTTCCCTGCCCACTCCTACCAGTTCTCAGTGTTGTTGGACTTTCCTGGGGACTTCTGGCTCTGAGTGTGTCCAGGGAGGGAGAAGAAGTGGTGTCAGGATACATCAGATGGAACTGTTGTGTTATCATCATCTTAAATGGAGGGTTGACCTGACCAAAATGACCTGCTCTGCACTTGAAATCCTGCCTGACATAACAAGCAGTGAAGGACCTGTGGGATGAATCTGCAATGAAATGGGATGCTCAAGATTTTCCTAAAATTCACTGAATACTTTTTTCCTTTGTTTTTTATCCCCTCCTCCCAGTCTTCCACCCCGTGGAGTGCTCGTACTGCCACTGTGAGAGCATGATGGGATTCCGGTACCGCTGCCAGCAGTGCCACAACTACCAGCTCTGCCAGAACTGCTTCTGGCGAGGCCACGCCAACGGCCCTCACAGCAACCAGCACCAGATGAAGGAACATTCCTCCTGGGTAACTCTGGCTGGAACAGCCACTCTCTGCTAATTCCTTCTGGAAGTTACAGGGGTTAGTGTGGGAATTCACAGCAGGGCTTTCGAAGTTCTCCAAACAGCAGAAGTGTATGAACAGGTGAACTGTGCTGAGTTTATTTATTCTTCACTGGGTTAAATCTGGCTGGTGGCCCAAGGAATGGTGGGGAAAGGTGTCACATCCAGCTGGGAACAGGCACCAGTGGGGTCACACAGGGATCAGCCCTGTTTAACATCTTTATTGATGATCTGGATGAGGGTGTTGAGGGCACCTCAGTCAGTTCTGGGACAACACCACTTTGGGTGGGATGTGGATGTGCTGGAAGGCAGGAAGGCCCTGCAGAGGGATCTGGACAGGCTGGATCCATGGGCTGAGGTCAGTGATGTGAGGGTCAACAAGGCCAAGTGCTGGGTCCTGCCCTTGGGTCACAGCAAACCCCTGGAATGCTCCAGGCTGGGGGCAGAGTTCACTGGAAGGGGCTGCCCAGGGAGGTTTGGAGTGCCCAGCCCTGGAGGTGCCCAAGGCAGGACTGGCCGTGGCACTCAGAGCTCTGGGCTGGGGGACAGGGTGGGCATCGGGCACAGGGTGGGCTCCTGGGCTGGGAGGGCTTTTCCAATCCAGACTATTCTGTGACTCTGTTACACATATTGTGGATTTATTGATGGTTGTCTCTGGGTTTGAGTGCTGTTGAAGGCACATGAGGCAGCATCATCCTACCTAGCACAGTTGCTTTTCACATCAGTCCCACTTCTCTGTTTTCCTCTCTTGTAGCTTAAAAATCCCCAAACACTGCAATACCTGTCCTGGACAGAAAGGTAACCAGTTACCATGAATGCTGGGCTTAGATGGGCACTTTATCCCATGACACCTTTAAATACTGTATTTCTTTAAGAGAAAATTGTAGTGTGGTCACTCTCCTGCCAGGTGTAAATATATGCCTGGAAAACTCTTAATCAAAAAGACTTAAAGAAATCATCTGAGCAATAACATGCAGTTTGATAATCACAGCTCAAGAAATAATGGACAATTTTATGTGGAAAAACCTATTTTATGGTAAAAGATTAAGGCCAACCTTTTACTTATTCAAAGAGAAGTTCAGATGATGATTGGATTATAATTAGTAATTATGCTCACAAGGAAGTGCCATTATAGCATTGCCGTTTAATTTAGAAAATTGGGGCTGGATACCAGTCAGGAGTTGGGAGGCAAAGGAAAATTCAGACTTAAATATTGTCCTTTTTATAACTCTGTGGGTAATAAATGTGTGGAATGTTTAATCTGAGGTGAGAGTAGGTTATTATTCCCCTAAGAGTATATAAATCCAGTCTGGGATTTTTAATATAAAGATGTATCTAAATTGTGGAATCCCAGACTGGTTGGGGTGGGAAGGGACCTCAAAGCTCATCCCACTCCACTCCCTGCCGTGGGCAGGGACACCTCCCACTATCCCAGGTTGCTCCAACCTGTCCATGGACACTTCCAGGTTAGCTCTAACTCTGCTGCAGGCATTTCCTTGTCAAGTCTCTGAGCTGGGTTTGCAGGGTGTTGGGTTGGATGGGCTGTGCCCTGTCCTGGTACCAGGATTTGGTAGGGGTGGAATGGGATGAGCTTAAAGGTCCCTTCCCACCCAAACCATCCTGGGACTGTGGAACCATCCCAGGCTTTAGCATGGAGCAAACAGCACTCTGCCTAGCAGCTCCTGAGTATGGGATGGGAGCTGAGCCAGGTGAGGGACCATCTCTGCCAGACAGCCTGGGAGCAGCCACCCCACTTTGGACATCAAGAGTTCCAGGTGTCAGCCAGCAGGGCCAGGTAGTGGCTCTGGGACTGTTCCTTCCATGGTTTTCGTGGAGAAGGAGAAAAGGGAATTGCATGTATGAGCATAGTGATGGAGCTGGGCCTGGGCCCAAGGCATGGAGAGAGGAGAGAGTGACATTTCCCGTCATTTCCCGTTTTGCAGAATGTGGGTCTAAGGAAGAGGGAATTCAGAGCTTAAAAGTTGTCTGAAGGAGAAGCAAAGGCAGAAGGTGGAAATCATGGACAAAAATGGGATTTCAGTAAGCGATAAGGCAGTCAGAAGGAGTCTAAAATATTCCTGACTCTAGCTCTGAAAACTAATTTCTGAGCCTTTTTAACCATTTGCTGGTTTTTTTAAGCAACAAAGTGTTTTAAATTGAACAACTGAGGGATTGTAAAACTGTTTATGGGAGGCTGGGCTGTCTCCTACAAACTGAGCACAGAGAGGGGACCTTTGGAAGAGAGACGTCTCACTATTATTTTTGTTAAATTTATTTTTTTAACTTCTGAAAGTCTTGTATGATAACTTTATGAAAATTGAAAATGCATCTTAATTTAAAAAAGCATGTCCTAATTCTGGATGTGGACTGTAGTGCTGGTTCAGTGACCTCCTTGTGTGTTTGCTCAACAAGAATTCCATGAGTGATGACCCAGCGGCTCCGACTGAGCAGGTCTGCAGGGCTGAGCTGGTGCTCTGGTACAGGCAAACTAGAGATTTGCTTTGCCAGGTGCAGCCACGACTAGTTCAGTCTTGCCTGGTATAATTTCAGGGTTTTGGAGCCATATGACCCAAAATAAGCATTAATAATAAGTACATCATACCTAGTACTATTATTAACATAGTAATAATTATACTTAATGTTATTAATATAATTATTATTATAGGTTCATTTTTCTGAAATTCTGAAGTGCCTTTGGTAGTTTTTTCATACTGTAGAAATTTTTAATACATATATATATATTACTACAGTGAGTAAATACAATAAAATCTATTACTATAGTGATTTTATGTTTATAAGTTCAGGTAGAAACCTGTTTTTGAAAGAGGTTTTGCTGCATGAAAACGCTGCTTGTTGGGGCCTTTTGGGGGAGATGAAAACCTTCAAACACTTTCCAAATTTTTCGTTCAGGGCCATTTCAATTTTGGTTTTATTGAACAGCCCAGGCCAGGGTTCAGTGAGTTCCGTGCATGCAGCAGAACAGAAAATGCAGCTGTTCATCTTGCAAGCCCCTGGATTAGCCAGAGCTTGTGCTGGTTGGGGGGTTTGGGTTAGTTTGTTGAGCTTGAACAATCTGTCAGCACTCATTTAGGGGTTAATCAAAATTGTTATTAATATTATAATCAAATTTACTATTTAATTAAGATTATTTGTGGTATTATAATTAAAATATGCAGTTTTCCCCAATTTGTACGTGGGGTGTGGATCTGGGGGGGGGTTGTCAGCTGTGGGTGGGTCAGGATGCTCCTCCTGCTGTAAATAATGGAATGTTTGTGATTTAAAACCACTTTAACTGGTGCCTTTGGATCAGAGATCAGCACATCAGACACATATTTAGATGTCCCTGCAGTGAGGATACCTCTGGCTTCCCTTGGGAAGTCCTTACACGGGGTATAAAGGGATCTAAACCCTTCATCACAGCCCCCTCTGTCTCCCCAGGGATGCTGTGGGAGCTGCTAATGACGCTTTGCTCACAGAATCGTAGTTCCGGCTCATTTAATTTCCCACTTAGACAGCCTTAAAGTAATTACACCTTTCTGCCCCTGGCCGTGTCCGGCCCCCGCCGTGGGACGGGGGGATGCCCCACACATGGACACGGCACGTGAGCCCCGATTCCGAATGACCTGGAAACGCGGCTGTGCCGAGGCATTTCCCGGCAGAGGGCACACACAGACCGGGGACGGGCCGGCTGCTGCAGCCACCACAGCCCCGTGGAAAGCTCCAGACTGGAGCAGAGAAAGCTGGGAAAGGCTCTGGGGGTGCTGTGGCAGCGGCTGGACACGAGCCCAGCTGTGCCCAGCTGTGCCCAGGGGGGCAGGAGGGCAATGGCCCCTGGGCTGTGCCAGCCCTGGGGGGGCAGCAGGGCCAGGGCAGTGCCCGTCCCTGTGCTGGCCCTGCTGAGGCACCTCCAGGGCTGGGGCAGTTCTGGGCCCCTCAGACAAGAGACACATGGAGGGGCTGGAGCGTGTGCAGGGNCAGTCCGCCAATAAAACTCCTCTTGAGCAGTGTAAGTGCCAGAATTGGCTGCCCAGGGAGGGTTGGAGTGCCCAGCCCTGGAATGATTTAGAAGATTTGTTTCCTTAAACCGTTGCAGTAACTGGTGGCAAACATTTCCCATGAGTTTTTATTATTTTGAACAGGATGAAAAAGAAACAGAAACTGTTTCTTTCGAATATTTACTGATATATTTGGGCAAAACCTCAGTGTCCTTCACTGATGAGTCTTGATATGTAAAAGGCTGAGTTTTTTACTGGAGAAAGCTGGTAAAGTTTATAAAAGTCACAGAGTCATTAAATTGTTAAAGTTGGAAAAGATCTCCAAGATGATCAAGTCCAACCATCCCCCAGCACTGCCAAGGCCACCACTGACCATGTCCCCAAGTGCCACATCCACACAGCTTTTAAATGCCTCCAGGGGTGGGGACTCTACCCCTGCCCTGCTGCTGTGCCAGGGCTGGACAGCCCTTTCCATGGAGGAATTATTCAGAATACCCACCCTGAACCTCCCTGGCACAGATCTGTTGTGCTGGGAGGCAGGAGGTGTCCTTGGTGCTGCCCTCAGCACTGCAGAGCCCTCCTGGCACGTTGCTGGAGCCAAAGTGACACATGAATCTCCCAAACTACTTGGAATAATGCAGAGAAGAAACCTTTCACGGCTGCCTTGGCAGTTGGATAGTCAGTAAAAGGGGAGAGAGTCACTGTGTGACTTAATGTCTTGGAGGGAGCCCAAACCCAGGGGTGTCTGGGCCTCTGGAGGTCGTGCCTGCATTTCCTTTTCGTGCCTAGCTTTTTTTGGATGATGAGCTGTGGTTACATCACACTGACCTGAGGGCCACAGCGGGGCAGGGTTGGGAACAAAGTGGGGGATGTTGCAGGTATACACAAAGAATCTGTGGAGAGACCCTGCTGAGTCATGGGCTGTGCCCATTCCAGAAGGAATCCAGGATGGGTCACCTGCCAGGCATTCCCAGGGGAAGGGGATGGGGTGGAGCAGCTGAGCTGGTCCCTGTTCTGCAGTCCTGGTGCGGTGCCAGAAGGGAATGGGAAGGGGTTGAAAACAAAGTCACACCAACCTCCTCTGCCATTGAACAATGAAGGTAAATAACAGCATAAATTGCACTTGTGAAAGCTTTTTCAAAGTCTAACGTTGTTAATTAATGTTATCCAGAGAATCAGAGGACGGTTTGGGTTAAGAGGGACCTTAAAGTTCATCCCATCCCACCCCCTGCCATGAGCAGGGACACCTTCCACTGTCCCAGGTGGCTCCAAGCCCCAGCCAACCTGGCCTTGGACACTGCCAGGGACCCAGGGCCTGCCCACCCTCACAGCTCCATAATTAGGGAATCATTAGGGTTGGAAAAGACTATCTCTGGGACTCCCACATCACTGCTGGAAGCTCGGTGGGCATGATAACATTTTAAGACCTAACTTTGTAAGTTAATGTGGGATTTAAACCACATTTTCACACATGACTCAGGGCAGGTCACTGTTCCTGTGGGTTTGGCAACACTTGTCACCAGCCTTTCAGCATTCCTGAGGATCCGGGATTGTTGCTCCTGTGAGGTCATTCAACAGAATGAATTTGTGAAAGGAAACAAACTGGTCATTTTTGTCTGTCCTAACATTGTGTTCCACCCTGGCTTTGCCCATAATGGACAGAAAATTGGGAAGTGACCTGCTCCTGTCCTGCTCCTTCCCTCCAAATACAACATCTACGTTCAGAGGACTCGAAAGTGAGTGTAAAAATCCCTTAATGGGATGTGATCCTCCTTTGGCTTAATTCCTGAGAGAACCCCCAGATAATTGGTTAATTTCTTAATCTTATATAACTTTGTTAAACTCCTTTCAATTTTCAATATTGGAGCACCAAAAAAAGCCCCCCACAGACCTTGATCCCCTGTGCAACTTCTGCACGGATTTCCCAGGAACGTTGTAATGGAACTGGGTATTTCTGGATATTCTGTCCTATGCCTTTTTTTTCAGACTCTGATGGCAGGTATTTGCCTGTTCTTCCCAACAGCCCCCTCACTGTTGTTTTCCTTCCCACCCCCAGAAATCCCCAGCGAAGAAGCTGAGCCACGCCATCAGTAAGTCCCTCGGCTGCGTCCCCAGCAGGGACCCGCCCCGGCCTGTGTTCCCCGAGCAGCCAGAAAAGCCACTCGACCTTGCACACATCGTGTGAGTACCTGCTTGAACTCTTGTTCCACGTTAAAGTCAGGGGGTGGTGCCTGTGTTTGATTTCATATTGGGCTGCAAACAGGAACCCTGGGATTAGAATGATAATTTGTGCAATGCTGTGTTTTTCTCTGAAAAATTCTTTGAAGTAGTTTTGTGAAGAGCGTCTTGTTAACAAGAGAAGAGCTGCAGGAGGTGTTTGTGTGCAGTTGGACCCAGCCTGGCTGTGTCCTGCCTTCAGCTCTTGGCATTTCTCATCAATGTCACCTTTCACTTGTTCCTGTGTTGGGTCAGGCCCTGTTGTGTCATTTATTGTAGATAAAAATGATACAAACAGAACAGTGTTAAACTGATTTACTTGCAAATTAACACTGCCTGGTACCAGCAGTAGCAGGTTCAGCCCATTGCTGCTGACTGGGATGTTGGCTTTACATCCATATCCATCCCACTGTGGTTCCTGCTCCGTGGCATTATTGTCACCCTGTGGTTGTGCCCTCCCTGTTGAACTGATGGGATGATTTCAGTGAAACACCATTGCACTGGTGTTGGCTTGGACAGCCCTGGGGTCACTCTGCTTCCCCTTGTCATACATGTAGGTGAGAGCACGTGCTGTAGAAAGAGGAAGAGGAGCAAAAAGCATAGGGATATAATTCAAGGAAAAGTGAGAATTCCCATTTTCGTGAATATTGGGACATCTGCAGGTCTGAGAGTGAGGGCAGTTGATGCTCCTCTGTTTTCCTTTTGATATCTTGAACACCACATGCTTCTGGAACTGGTTTCTCTGTCCCAGTTCTGAATGGAGAACTAAGGCATTGAAACCAGGATGTCCCACACCCTTTGCCTGTTTGTGTCAGGCTGTGCTGCTCTGGCCTTCCCCAGTTCCGTGTGGTTTCACTGACTGGCTCTTCTGCTCACTCCTTTGACAGTGTGGTCCTTAAGGAAAAACTGGAGGCTAAATTGTCAAAATATTGGAAAGGTGAGAACTACAGAGCTCATTGTAGTGTGGCTTTCTGGTGTGAAAAGCGTAGAGGATCCAGAACTGGGCCTGGAAGAGTAGTTGCCATGCCCAACACGGCTTTGAGCTGATATCTGCTTGTCTCTGTGCTTGTTTCCTCCAGCTCTTTCCCCACTGAGTATTTTCCACCTTTCCCAATGCTTGCTTTAGGCCTGTGCAGTGAGGGATTGATCTGATTTAATGGAGTAGAATTATTCTGGTCTTTTCAGTGCAATTGCACTCAAATCTGAAAAAAACTTAGCAGTCAGTTATGCTGCTGTTCAATCAGAACTGGAGTCAGGGTTTTCCTGACTAATTAATGTTGTTCTTCCAACAAATGACTCCTAAGCCCCCCAGGGACAAGGGTATCCCTTGTCTGTAGCATGAGCTCCATGCCTTGGCCAGAAGGTGACATGGGGCTCATTGTACCCCTAAATCTGGATATTCCAACAAGGTGCTGCTCAGTCTCACCAACACAGCTTGTGTTTCAAATGCTATCAGATCACAAATCCGTTCACGTTTCCCTCTGTAGATTTCCTCTGTGCTGTTTCCACGGATGGGAGGGAGCAGTTGGCAGTGTGGTACAACAAATAACCTGGGATGGCACTGGTGCAGTGTGGGGGGCCAGGAGAGATGGTGTGGGATGGGCCTCTGTGAGGGAAGGCTGCAGGAACTCATCCCAGAACTACGAGCCGAAGTCTCACCCCTGCCACAGACCACCGAGCTGGAGGAATTCTTCCCTTTGCCAGGACTCTTTGATTCATTAACAGATCAAACACAGTTCAGTCCCAACAGGACAGGGAAGGGTAAAGGCCAGAGCAGGTGGCTCACTTTGGGGGTTGTGTTGTAATGCAAGAGCCATTGAAAGAGCTGGTTGAGAAGTGCCCCAGGTTTACTTTGGGCTTCCAAGCGGGATTCTCAGCTTCCCAACACGGCATTGCCTTTTCCTTTCCAACTTAACATTGCCTTTTAATTCCCACCTGGCATTGCCCTTTCCTTCCCAACACGGCATTGCCTTTTGGGACTGGGACAGTGGGGATATGGCTGGACACCTCCTGCAGGGACTGGACAGTGGGGACACTGCTGGACACCTCCTGCAGGGACTGGACAGTGGGGACATGTCTGGACACCTCCTGCAGGGACTGGGACAGTGGGGACACTGCTGGACACCTCCTGCAGGGACTGGACAGTGGGGACACTGCTGGACACCTCCTGCAGGGACTGGGACAGTGGGGATATGGCTGGACACCTCCTGCAGGGACTGGGATGATGGGGACATGGCTGGACACCTCCTGCAGGGACTGGGGCAGTGGGGACACTGCTGGACACCTCCTGAAGGGACTGGGATGATGGGGACATGGCTGGACACCTCCTGCAGGGACTGGGATGATGGGGACACTGCTCAGCACCTCCTGCAGGGACTGGGACAGTGGGGACACTGCTGGACACCTCCTGCAGGGACTGGGACAGCTGCCCGGATGCTCCTGGCAGCAGCAAGGCAGCTCAGAGACATCTGCTCTGTGCTGACAGCTTTAATTAAATTTAAAAGAAATGGTGCCCTAAAAAGCCAGAGTATTGGGAAATAGGGTCTGATGCTACAAGGACAACTCTGGGAAGGACAGATACCAACTTGGTGCAGAAATAATGTTAGTAGGGGGTTTATATCAAACACTAAATCACATGAAAATAAAAGGAACATAGGACAAAAAAGACCTAGTGGGGTTTTTATAGACATGACATAAAACCTTTGGGGGGGTTTGTTTAAGTGATCCCATTGAAACAAGAAAATAATAAAAACCACACAAACACCCCCACACGTGGTTTTGAAGTGTGAGAAGAGCTGTGGTCAGTGTAGAACTCCGTTCATAACAGGGATTGCTCCAGGCCCAAGTGAGTCAATGTTCAGGTGCCAGTGATCAGGGGCTGATTACCTTGGGGTCATGTACAGGAGGAGCTCGTCAGCACCTACAAATGCTGTGGGAGAGACTGGAAAGCTGAGATTGGCTTCAGCTGGGTAAATAAACTATGAAAATATTAATAACTAGGGGCAGTTTAACAATACTTGGCCAAATGTTCCACAGAAAGCAAGGCTTGGAAAGCTAGAAAACCAGCTGTGCTCCTCAAGGGAGGGAGGAAACACAAAATTGGTAGCAAAGAATGTAAATAATGGTTTAGAAGTTATTGTTGAGTAGTTTCCGGGCTGTGGTTTGGCTGGGGGTCACTGACTGTGCAAAGTGCTGGCAGTGAGAGACTGCCCTTCCTGAGGGCTGGAGCGTGTGCAGGGCAGGGAAGGGAGCTGGGAAGGGGCTGGAGCAGCAGGAGCNTCCCTGCGCTGGGGGGGCTTTTCCAAGCCAAATGATTCTGGGATTCTGAGGTGATGCAACAGGATGTTGAATTGCACTGTCTGTGTTTTCAATCCAAACTGCATTTTGAAGTAATTTCTCAATTTAGATACTTACTGCTGATGGTTTATGTGTCTCGGAGCACTGGAAAGGTCCCAGAGCCCTGGAAGAGCATCCATATGATCTCATTGCCGGGGGGACATGGAGGATGAAGTCAGGGCGATCTCTGACATGTCATGTTTACCAACATGACTTTGATGGGGAACGAAATAACTGAGCAGTGCTGAGCTGTTTGTTGATCAGTAAATAAAAAGGTAACTTCTGCCAGCCAACTCAGGCTTTGACAGTTTGGTGGAGTCAGACTCAGCCTGGATCTTCCTGTGAGGTTAATTCTGATTAGTAAGTGATTATGTTGCCATAATGTGTTTATTATGAGCACAGGAAGATTTAGAAAACAATAAACAATGCATCACCTAGACAGGAGATGGGGAAGAATCCGTGAAGGTGGGGTTGGAACGAGATGAGCTTTAAGATCCCTTCCAACCCAAACCATTCTAGGATTCCATGATTCCATGAAAACTTTTTAGCTTATTGGCCCCAATATAACTGCCAAAAGAAGGGTGCTGGAGGATGTTTTCAAGCAGAGCCCTGCAGAGATCAGGCTGAGTTCTGTGCCATTAACACTCATTTGCATGACCAGTAGGAAAATGTATAAAATAGAAGGGAATGGGAAAATACTGGAGGAATGAAGCCAGTTGGAAGGAAAATGCAGTGGGCAGAATGGCTCAGGAACAGTGCTTGGAGATTCTGGCCTGCAGCTGGCTCAGTGTGTGTTTTCAGAGCGATTTTGTAACCATGGATGGTGGCAAGATTCAGGAGGACCAACACGAGAGGTTCCCATTTGTACTTGGTAGGAGCAGAATCCTTGTAGAAAAACTGTGGAAGGATCAAAGTGTTTGAGAAGCTCAGTGGAAATGGTTGAAGGACTGAAAACAGGTTTGGGAAGAAGCGTAGCTTTACAGCCAAGGACTCAAGGAATGCAGGAATAACCCACAGGGGTTACAGAAGGGTTTGATATTTCTAAAAATACCAGTCCTAGAGAAATTAAATATAATCCTGGGGAGTTTTGGCAGATGGGATTAACAAGAGGATTAATTAGCAGGAGCTGAAGGGAGACACATTCAGAATAATAAATATGAAATACAAAAATCAGAGAATCGGAGAGTGATGGAATGGTTTGTGTGGGGAGAGACCCTACAGCTCATCCAGTTCCACCTCCTGGCCTGGGCAGGGACACCTTCCACTAATCCCAGGTTGCTCCTGGACACTTCCAGGGATGGGGCAGCCACAGCTTCTCTGGGCAGCAAAACGAGAGGTATGTTTTTGATAGTGAATGTAAGTCAGTAACTGTTAGAATCGATTTTCAAAGTGGTGGTGGAATTTCCACCACTGAACCTTTCAAACTAGCAGGAGAGTGTTTTTGCATCCAATCAGAATTCCAGTCAGGCTGATGCCCTGTGTTTGACAGAAGCTGAGTTATCACAGTGTTTGTATTGCTTTAGGAGATACGAAAATTGCAGACCGAAATGTTGAGTCCCAGAGTCAGGCATTTGACAGGATCCAGTGCTGGAGCCCTGTATGCACATCCGTAAGGGAACCAGGGATTTGCTTTACTCATGTTTCCAAGAATAGTGTTTCTGAAGCCACCTTTACTCTCCCTCACCTGCATTCCTGCAGCTGAGCTGGGTCAGTAACACAAAACATGGAAATTCTGCTGTTCCTGCTGTTCTGGTGCCTTCTGTTCTCTTCCCCTGATCTCCCTGCATTCTCCTCCAGGCTGTAGCTGTTCCTCTGCTCCCAGGGAACAGGGACAGGACAAGGAGAAACGGCCCTAAGCTGTGCCAGGGGAGGGTCAGGTTGGCCATCAGGAGGAATTTGTAGCTGGAAAGGGTGGTCAGGCCTTGGAAGGGGCTGCCCAGGGAGGGTTGGAGTGCCCAGCCCTGGAGGTGCCCAAGGCAGGCCTGGCCGTGGCACTCAGAGCTCTGGGCTGGGGGACAGGGTGGGCATCGGGCACAGGGTGGGCTCCATGGGCTGGGATCATTCTCTGTCCAGATGGGAGTTTCCCGGCTGTGAGAGACTAATTCCATTGAATCACACTCAGGTTTCAGTGTCACTTTGCTGAAGAGAATTACTGGAACCTACAGGCTCCCCCTTTTTTGTGGAATTACTGTCTGTATGGTGAAAGCAGTAATACCTTTTTGTGGTGTATATTTGATGAAGCAGAGATGGTGTTTGCATGGATCAGTTTTTGTGGGAGGAATCATTTAAAGTTTTCCATCACTGCTGTGGAGTTTCATGGCTATGACAAGACCATTTTCCCCTGGCTCTGGAGCCACCAAACACAAACCCCTGCCATAAAATCCTTGGTTTTCAAGTGCTGTGGAGGTGGGTGACACAGCCCTGGCACAGGACACTTGATATTAAGTGTTCTTGCCCAAAATAACTGTGCCAGCAGCAGCTGCCAGGATGGTCCTGCCAGGAACATGCCATGGTGAGGTGTCCTGAGCTGGGGGACACAGTGGTGGCAGATGGGCTGTGTCACACCCGGTGTCACAGCCGATGTCTCTCCGCTCCTCTGTCTCCCTGAGGAATTGGTGTCTGCAGGGAGAGGTGACAGAATGTGATGTGTGTCACCCACATGGCCACCTCGGTGTGACACTGGCAGTGGTGGCTTTGTGCCCACGGGCTCTGCCGGCGCGGTGACAGCCGAGGGGGGAGTCCTGGGAGTGCCAGGGCCGTCTGCTCCGTGTCTCTCCAGGTGACAAACATGCAAAGGCACAGAGAGAAGGGACAGGGGACGGTTTCAGATCCGCTCGGCGTCACATGGCTGGGGCTGCTGCTCTGACTCCTCAGCTCCAGCCCAGGGGAGAGGGAGGGAGGAGCTGCTCTGCCTGTGGGTGACACTGGCCAGTGTTTCTGTGGCATATATGGGATATATTGTGCACATTTTGTTCAGTGCCACAGAGCTGGGGCTTGGCTGCTGGAGTCTGATTTCTCTTCAGAATGCAATAATGGAGTCCAGCCGGGAGAAGGGAAGGCTCCAGGGAGACTTTCCATCCCCTTCAGTGCCTAAAGGGGCTCCAGGAGAGCTGGAGAGGG